>PISX010006810.1:0-94031 GCA_004024625.1 Mellivora capensis
GATCAGGGACTCATGTCACTATGAGAGTTACAATGAAACCTTGAAGGGCACTGCACAGCAGCTGGAGTTAGAACACACGAGCCCCATAGGGGGTTTCTGTCTTTCTCTCCTCTCTAGAGTAAATGCCACTGGGGCTGAAGGCCACAGATCTGCCAATCTGGCCATTTAACAAAGGGTCTTTAAAGGAATTTATTTAAACCATTTTCTCCCATAGGGATCCGAAAGTTCTAGCTACACCATAGGTTGTTGGATAAAATGAGAAGGGTGCTTTAGATCAGTGTCTACCCTCTATGAAGCAAGGAGAGGGAAGGATTACCACAGCTGCAGGGTTGTGCAGAACAGAGCCAAATTTTAAAATATAAAAAAGTTCCCTCTAACTTCCCCTATTTCTCTCAGATCGTTTTTCTCCATCCCTTGGTGTACAAATATCTTACTTGTCTCCAAGTCAGCTCTCAAGAAAGAGTATCTATCTAGGTTCAGGGTGAGAAGACCTCCAAACGTGGATCCAGGAAGGCCTGGATTTGGCTCACATCTCAGTCTGCTACTTATAAAGTGCATCACCTCGGGCAAGTTGCTTTTCTCTGTATGCCAGCTTCCTCTTTCTTGGGCAGGGTCATGGGGAGGGAAGGAGGTGATGGAGATAAAAAGAGCTAACTCACATTTTATATCAATTCTCCTCACTCGACAACTCTTTAGTCTCCATATCTGTGTGCACTTGGGATACAGTGGGAAACGAGTCTCCAAACTGGTCCTTAAGAAGTTTATAATCGGACGGAAATAGGAGTACCTAAAAGTCAGGCAGTCCCTGACTTACGGTGGTTTGACTTACGATTTTTTGACTTGATGACGCTGCAAGAGTGATACATATTCAGCAGAAACTGTACCTCAAATTTTGAATTTTGATCTTTTCCCAGGCTAGCAATAGGTGGTTTGATGCTCTCTCGTATTGCTGGGTGGTGGAATCGAGCTGTAGCTCCCTCCCAGCCACGGGATCAGTGGGTAAACAGCCCACACGCTGACAAGCCTACTTACCCCGAGGACCATTCCATCTTTCACTTTCAGTACAGTATTCAATAAGTTATGTGAGATATGCAACACTTTATTATAAAACAAGTTTTGTGTTAGGGGATTTTACCAAAGTAAGTGTTCTGAGCACACTGAAGGTAGGCTAGGCTGCACTATGGAGTTTAGTAGGTGGGGTGTATTAAATGCATTTTTGGTGTAGATATTTCCAGCTTATGGTGGGCTTCCTGGTGTCACCCATGCAGTGTAAATCATATTATTCAGCTGCTTGACACTCATTCTCTTTATTTTCTACATTCTTTTTTTTTTAAGATTTTATTTACTTATTTGAAAGAGATAGCAACAGAGATAGCAAGAGCAGGGAGGAGAGTAAGAAGCAGGCTCCCCACTGAGCACGAAGCCAGACTAGGTCTTGATCCCAGGAACCCCGGGGGAATATGACCTGAGCCACTCAGGTGCCCCTATTTTCTATATATATTGAAAAGGCATATGAAGTCCATGTTCCTCCATGATCGAAGGGGACACCCCAAATATTTATCATCTACCAGTCATCTGTCAGGCTCTGGGCGCCCCCCACCCCATTCCCCTATCACCATGCATTTTTCTCAGTAATCTTCACAACAGATGTGAGGAAGGCATTATCCCTTGTTTATAGAAAAAGAAACTGAGATCCGGAGGAGTTGAACACCAAGGACTCTTAACAAATGAATTTTTGAGGTTATAGTCTGAGCTTCTGTAATAAAGAGACCAGAACGTATAATGGCTTAATTAATTAAGTTAATGTTTATTTCTTAACAGCCCCAGTGTGAGCATTCCAGATTGTCAGAGCAGCGATACTCCATGAGATCGTTTTGAGACCCAGGTTCCCTTTATGTAGCTACTGCCGTCTCCTGCATGGCAAAAGCTCAGTCACCACCTTATTTTTTTGTTGTTGTTTATAATTTTTTTATGTTATGTCACCATACAGTACATCATTAGGTTTTGATGTTGTGTCCCATGATTCATTTTTGCTTATAACACCCAGTGCTCCATGCATTCCGTGCCCTCCTTGATACCTGCCACCCGGCTCACGCATTCCCTCAAGCCCCCTCTCCTCTAAAACCCTCCGTTTCTTGGAGTCCATATTCTCTCATGGTTCGTCTCCCCCTGATTCCCCGTGGCCCCCTTCATTTTTCCCTTCCTTCTCCTAATGTTCTCCATGAATCAACACAGACGGAACTGGAGGAGATCATGCTAAATGAAATAAGTCAAACAGAGAAAGACATAAGGAATAGCATGCAGTCACCACCTTATTCCTGTGTTCCAGCATACAGGAAGGAAAAAGGATATTTAGGGCAACTAGCTTTGCCCTGAAGCAGCGGACCCAGAACCTGTGAAAATCCTTCTTGCTCACACTCTACTGACCTGAAACTTAGACACACGGCCATCCCTAGGTGCAGGTGAGTCTAAGAGATGTAGCCTATGGCTGGGCAGCCAGCCCTGTGTCCCGCTAAAACTTAGGATGATCTCTTACTTAACAGAAGTTGACGAGCACTTAGAGCAGTCTATAGCCTCTGGCACAGTAAGTAAATGATGAAGCAGAAATTCAAACTTAGGTTTGCTTGAATCTAATTACTGCCTCTTAGATACAAGAGCTAGAGAACTCTGGCTCTTCCATTTGTCTTCAGTGCAGAATAACAATAACAATAATGATGATGTTTTGTTGTTATAGTTTAGGATCAAGCAATTGGAATTATGTATCAACTCAGAAACATGGTGTGTGTGTGTGTGTGTGTGTGTGTGTGTGTGTGTTTTAACTTTTCTTCCTATAGATACTAATACTCCCCCCCCACCTCCCCCTCCCCACCATTTTCTTGGAAATATCTCAAACTTCTAGTAGCCTGGCCTTGTGATTCATGCGAACTAGTTAAATGGGTGACAAAAGAGAGGGAAATAATTCAGCCACTCGAAAAAACAAAACAAAACACCAAACCTGTCATCTCCCTGACCAATTTGTAAGACGTGATATTTTTAAGGTAGTAAAGTGCAGCCCACTATAGGTTTCATTAAGGTCGGCTAATGTGGGAAGAACTGAAGAGGAAGACTGAGTGAAATGCATTTTCCCCCTTTGAGGTTTCTTTTCCCCCATTGTCCTTATAAACAGAGGTCCTTGAAACTACATCTTAGGCTGTCTTTTTAATTCAGAGCCAAACAAATGCCACATCCGTTTGAAACTACTGTTTCTCTGACATGAAAAGCTTTGTTTTCATTTCTTTCATTTTTATAAGTAAATGCAGTTCTTACCTGCAGTGATACAAAGTGCTACTGCGTAACCCAACACCCTCTCCTTAAGCTTCTTGCTATAAAACGTGCACTCTTTCTCCCCCCTCCCCCACCCCACACCCAGTGATCACTAACTAGAAGGTAGTTGTCTGGACCAGTTGCCACAAACTCTTTTCCCTTCTTTCAGTTTTTCTGAGTCCCTGACATTCTGTCTCCTTGATCTTTGATCCAAAATGCTTTTTTTGAAAACTTGCTAATGATCTCCTAATTGCCAAAGCCAATGTTTATACCATCCGAGGGCCCTTTGTAGCCTTTGATACTACTGACTGCTCCCTTTCTATTTGAAGCTCTCATTTTTCCAGATCCGAGTTTTAAAACAATTTTGCCCTTGACCCCTCTGCTCTTTTGCTCCAGCAGCCCAGTCCGTAAGGGCATTTCTCTCCCACAGAGTCAACCAGCACATCTACCTGTATTCAGATGGGTCCGCCTCTCTGGCTTCACTCCTCCTGAGGTCCAGCCTTGTATTTCCCAAGCGTTTCCAGCTGAGCATTCTCTGTGGATGGCCCTACAGGAAGCAACAGTTGTGACCATGAACACCTGACCTATTCCCCCAAAGCCAACTCCTTCTCCCAACCTTCCTAGTTCTGTCCGTGGTACTGGCCATCTTCATTGTCCTGGCTTGGAAGTTGGATGAATTGATCTTGACTGATGCACTCATCACTGACTTTTCCTAGTCCTCATATCAAAGCAGTCATGGAGGACAGTCAGCTATGCCTTCACAATACTATCGCTTCTCATCCTTTCCACTTTATTGGCTATCACTGTGGTTTAGGGTTTGCTATCTAATCCTTGGACCCCAGGAAGAATGAACTTGTTAACTTGTCTCCTGTCTGTGGTTTCTTTCCCTCTCCTGCACTCTGCTTCTACCTGAATCAATTTTGCCCTCTGCTTCCCCACAAATTGTTTTTAAACCCCACTTTCATTCTACCTGTTCCTCACTCGAGAAATCCTCAATTGTTCCCTGATGATGAAACACCCTAATACTTTACTCTTCTTTTTATTTCAACAAATGGCAGACAGACATGCTTCTCTTAACTACTGGGTGAACATATTTTTTTCACCTCATCCTCAAATCCATGTACTTCTCTCCACATACCCACAGCTATGCCATCGTCCAAGCAACCCCACCCTCTTACCAGGACATTCCTCCCCACTGGCCTCTCTGCTTCCAATCTTCTCTTACTACAGAACATTCTCCACAGCCAGCATGGTCCTTTATTTATTTACTTTTTAAAGATTTATTCATTTATTTTAGTGAGAGAAAGATAGAGCATGCGCACAGGGGGAAGGGCGGAGGGACATAGAGAGAGAGAGAGAGAAGCAGACACCCTGCTGCATGCGGAGCCCAGTGAAGTTCTCCATCTCAGGAACCCAAGATCATGACCTGAGCTGAAACCAAGAGTCAGACACTTAACCGACTGAGCCAGCCAGGTGCCCCAGATTTACTTTTTAGAAAGTAAATGGTCTGTGTGATAGCTGGTCTCCAATGAGCCACGTCTCCCAGTACTCACACCCTCACTGAAAGTGAGCGCCCCATCACTCCCCTCAGTCAGCAGAAGGCAGCACATGTGACAAAGGCAGCCAAGTCTGGGCTGAGGCTTCGAGAAGTCTTGGCAGCTTTTGCTTTAGTACTTGCAGAAGCCTTGAGCTGCCATATAAGTGATCTACTTATCTTGTTGGTGAGATCTCATGGGAGAGAGCCTGAAACCAAGTGGAGGAAGAAGAAAGACAAGGAGAGAGAGGGAGGCCCAGATGTGTCAGTGTTCAGCTGAGTCCAACGGTGTAGTCGTCTCTGCCAAGGCACTGGACACACGAATGGGTCACCTTGACTGTCCCAGCCTCGTCAAGCTCTACAGCCTGAGCAGACATCTTGTGAGGTACAACTGGCCAGCTGAGTCCAGTCAGCTCCCAGAATCGTGAGACAGTCAAATGGTTATTGTTTTAAAACACTCAGTTTTGAAGAGTTTGGTACCTAGTAACAGGTAACTGAAACCCAATTAAATCCAGCTCCTCCTTAGAGGTGCCTACAAGGTTCTCAAGGTTCTACAGGACCAGGCTCTTGCCTACCCTGTCCTCACGTTCTATTCTAGTCACTATGTTCTGCCACCCTGGCTTGTGTCTGTTCCTCAGCCACGCTGCCTTAGTGCGTCCGCTGGACAGACCCTCGGCCTGGAATGCCATCTACCTTCCCAGATAGTCCATCAGAAGCTGCTCTCTCTTCATTCTCCCTTCCCCACCCCTACTCTTTATCAAGACATTTATTTGCTTCAAGGTAAATATCACTCTCTGAAAAAAATCTCCTTTGTTTACTAGCTTATTGTCTATCTTTCGTCCCTGCTTCCTCTAGAATATAAGCTTCAAGGGGGAGGGTCCCTTGTCTTTCTCATCAGATGGAGACTTACCATGAGGTTCATGAGGTTTATTCTCAGGGACCCTCACTTGCGTGTACCTCTTCAAAAGCCCTATATTTAATTTTGTATTTGTAATTTGGCATTCTTTTTCTTAAAGAAGTCTCCTTAAGTTGTTTAAACTTCGGGCCCCACAAAACCCCGGACCTACCTTTGTTAATAGCTATATTCCTGGGGCCTGGAATGGTGTCCAGCACATAATAAACAATAAATGTCTGCTAATGAATGAATGATGCCTGGCATTTTGTAGGAATTCCCAATGCGTGTTCTTGTTTTAGGGAGGGAATTTCCATTCCTCTCACACTTGTTCTGCACTTTGCTCCCACATGAATCTTCTTAAAATATTACCTTGCTTCTGTCACTTCCCTTTTCCAGAAATCTTCAACTCCAACATGAGTGGAGGATAAAGTTCAAATCTCTAAGCCTGCCATTCACTCAGGCCTGCCACAAGCTCCTTCTTCAATCTTATCTCCTGCTTCTTGCCTTCATAAACACCATGTCAGAGGTGAGGGAGGTATTTACTGCCCCATGACCATCCCCACCCCTCCCATTCTTGGAGCCTTCACATTGGATAGTCCCCTCATTTGGAGATCAACTTTCCTTTAGTCTTGGCCACATAGAATCTCTCAACTCCAGTAGACCTAGTGTTCTCTCCTTCTGAACTCTGGCCAGGCAGTTTATTCCACTACATAGAACTTTCTTCTATTACTAGTTATCTTCTCTTGTCTCTGGTCTTCTCTGCCCATCTGGATCATACAAGCACTTTGCCCAGGGACTATATCCTCATTGGAACCATTCCCAGTTTAGAGGCCCCAGAGGAGACTGAAGAGGTCCCAGGGAAGCCCATTGGGTTCTACACTTGGAGCCAAATGGGAAGAAAGAACAGAATTTCACAGCCTCCCTGGAACCAAATAAAATGTCCAGAAATGTGAACAGAAAAGAAATAAAATCATGAAAGAATGGCAGTATAATACTTTAATGTAAGTTCTTAAATCATAAATGCTTCAAGGGCAGCTCTGTCACAGTACCTGGAAAGTACCTGGTTTGGGGGAATTTACGGCCACACTGCACCCCTAAAGATATAACACTAGAGCCATCGGTCATGTGGTAATCATGGTGGTGGCAATAATGATGGCAATGTAAAGAAAGCTCAAGTCTGTTAAGGCGAATGAGACATTGGTATTGTTTGATGGGGTCCGGCATGAGTAGAATTGACTCTGTTACTGCTTTCTGTGTTAGCAATGCCAAAGGACACAAAGTTTTTCCAAAGGAAAGTATAATTTATGTTTCATTTTTCAAAATGGCTACATTTTCCCTAAGGCATAATGGAAGAGTCTTCTTCTTCAAACAATATAGTTCTACAAAAGAAAGAACATTTTAGGAAATGGGGAAGAGCTAGCATCAGACTTCTTTGTCTTCTTTTGTGTGTGTTTCAGTGATAGGCAAAACGACAGTCCTTTAGTAGAAGTTAAAATTACAGCCCTAAAAAAAAATCTACTCAAATACAGTATTTTATTTCAGTTTAGACTCATTTCCAATTGTGCTTAATCTTTTCCAGGCTTGTTATTGCTTTCTCTTACAGTTTCCACTGTGAAATGACATCTTTAGTCTCTTTTGCCCTCTATTGAATTGCCCTGGTAATAACAGTAACTAGCAAAATGCTAGTCCTCTAGCATGTAGGGGAAGACATAAATATTTGATCTCAGATCAGTGGTGTGTGTAATTGTTGCTATAGAGAAAATCTTTTGATTGCTGCCCAAATCTGGAGGCCTATTAAAATTTAATTCCTGGGTCTTCTCCATATATATAAAACTCAGAACTTTTCATAGCATGTAAGTTAACCCTTGCCTGTTCCTGGCACAAACTATTGTCCATTTCCATGGGGATGGAGCAGTAGGAAATGCAATTCACTCACAGGAATAAGATTTGGATATTAGAGAGTAATTCCTTCAATGAACACTGAAAAACTCTGGAAAGAAATATCGAGGGAAACTGTGGTTGTCTTCTCTAGATGCCATTAAACATAGGATAGACTTTCATTGGTCTTTATACTGTTCTGCTATTAATATTCCTAATTTCAAAAAATTATAGAAAAGCAAAATAATCAGACAAAATAAATATAAAAGCAATTGATGCATTAGCTCGCTTTTTAAAAAAGATTTTATTTATTTATTTGACAGAGAGAGAGAGAGAGAGAGAGATCACAAGTAGGCAGAGAGGCAGGCAGAAAGAAAGGGAAGCAGGCTCCCTGCTGAGCAGAAAGCCCAATGAGGGGCTTGATCCTAGGACCCAGAGATCATGACCTGAGCTGAAGGCAGAGGCTTAACCCACTGAGCCACCCAGGTGCCCATTAGCTTGCTTTTATAAACGTGTCAAGAGCAGGGTCAATGCTAGGAAATTGAAATATTATGGTTTCAGAGAGTTTAAATGTTATTCATAAGTTACATTTACAGAATTCCCCCTATAAAAAGAAAACATAAAGCAAATGTTCTTAGGGCAACAATGGCAGAAGTATAATATATGAAGCTTTTCCTCCTAATACTTATATCACAATTGTAAGTGGGATTTGGCTACCGGCTGACTCATCTCATTATATCCAGATGAATGAAGTACTAAAGAAGTAGATAATCCCAAAGCTTAATTTTATACATTAGTTTCAAAGTCTCTCAGCTGTACCCAAAGCTGTTATTGTAACACAATTAACTGTTCTATCTTCTACCTCTTTGTCTCCCTCCTTCCCTTCTGACAGGGCGTGACATAAATCCCAAAGTGATAAAAAGTTTGCAGAGCATAAAGGTAGGTGAAACTAGAGGGCATTTGTCCCCCCACAAAAAGTCAAAATTGACCAAAAGGTAAATGTAAAAAGAAGTTTAATGAGATTTTAATTTGAGATTCTTTTTCTTTGCTTGACTTATTTCACTTAGCAAAATCCCCTCCAGTTCCATATGTGGAACATAAGGAATAGTACGGAGGACCAGAGGAGAAGAGAGGGAAAACTGAATGGGAAGAAATCAGAGAGGGAGACACACCATGAGAGACTCTGGACTCTGGAAACAAACTGAGGGTTTCAGAAGGGAAGGGGGTGGGGAGAAGGGGTAACTGGGTGATGGGTATTAAGGAGGGCACATGTGGTGATGAACACTGGGTATTATACAAAACTAATGAATCGTTGAACATGACATTAAACTAATGGTGTACAATACATTGGCTAACTGAACATTAAAAAAAAAAAGAAATCTGTGATTCTCTTGTTGGCATGTGTCATGCAACTAATTTCTCTACCGGGATTTAAGATAGGAGAGGCCAAAAGTACTAGTTAAGAAATGAGGAGTCAGACATGGGATGCCCGGGTGGCTCAGTTGGTAAAGCTTCTGCCTTCAGCTCAGGTCATGATCCCAGAGTCTTGGGGTCCCTGCTCAGTGGGAAACGTGCTTCTCCCTCTCTCTCTGCAGCTCCCCCTGCTCCTGCCATCTCTCTCTCACACATGCTCTCTCTCAAACAAATAAATAAAATCTTTAAAAAAAAAAAAGAGGTGTCAAACAGTCCAGAGGTCCGGTACTGGTTATGCCATTTAACTGCTGCATGATTGCTTAATCTTAAGTGTTTTTTTTTTAATCTTCTAGGCCTCAATTTCCTCATCTGTATAATGAAAAAGATAAAACTTCATAGAGTTGTTCTGAAGATGAAATGAGACAATATCTGTGAAATACTAGGAAGAGACTTGGCCGGAAGAGACTTTTGATTAATATTAGTCATTATTAGCATCATCACAATGACTGTAATTCTCAACATTATCTTTATTATTTTGAGCATGAATAATGAAGATAATAGTACTAGCCTTAACAGGGGAAATTTCCCTAGACATTTGCTGGGAAAGAAGGCTGAGAGAGGAAGTCTGAATTCTGGGCATGCTCCCTCCCAGCTCAGTGTTATATTTGAGGCTGTGACCCAGGACAGGAGAAGGCTCACAGCACTCCTTGGCATCGTGTCTGGTCCTAGGCTTCCTGCATGTTTTCTAAGCAGGATTCAGAGCTTTGCAGGTAATCCAGGGAATTGATCAGCCATGGACGCCGCGAGCTGTCCGCTCAGCAATTCTTTCTTTGACACATGCAGATGTCTGATTTGGGCCAAGAATTAGAATGAGGGAATTATTATTTAACTTTTTAACATAGAAAACTGTTGCCCAAACCTGGGCCCCCAAATGTCAGAGAGGATGAAATCTGTATTGTCAATACATATGCATAATTCTGAAGTAACAAGTAGCAATTGGTTTCAAGTATAGGAATTTACAAATTGGATAGAAGGTTCTTTTCCTTTTGTCTTTGTGTTGCTGGGGGTGGGTGGGTGGGTACTGACATGGAATTGCCATTACCTTTTGGGGGTGGGGTGGGGAGAGGTGTTGAAATATATTTTCTTTTTTTTTTTTAAGATTTTATTTATTTATTTGACAGACAGAAATCACAAGTAGGCAGAGAGGCAGGGAGAGAGAGAGGTGGGGGAATCAGGCTCCCCGCTGAACAGAGAGCCCGATGCGGGGCTTGATCACAGGACCCTGGGATCATGACCCGAGCCGAAGGTGGAGGCTTAACCCACTGAGCCACCCAGGCGCCCCTGAAATATATTTTCTAATAAAGAAGGATTCACTCTTCTTTCAGATATTCTAAGTAGATGGTACATAAAGGTGAAGAAGGGGATCCCCATTTTGGAGGACTGTCTCTCAAAGAACAAAGAGACTGTCTCCTAATATGTGTCTGGGGAGGTTTAGGAAGTTCAAGCAAGCTGTTGTTGGGACTCATTGTTGAGTCCCTGAGAGATAGGGCTGGAAAAGTTTACTTGGAAAAGTTAACATTTTACGAGTTATAACGTAACTCGTAGAAAGTTACGTTATACTCTGCAGAAAGACTGAATTATAAAGAGAATGAAAAAGGCTGAAAATCAAAGAGGTTGAAAGAATTCAATTCTTCCCCACCCCCCTCAAGTGAAAACAATGGAATCTGAAGAACTAGTATGAACTAGCATTAACTAGTGTATCACACACCTATGTTGCCTGAGGAGTGGGATGGAACACTAAGCTTTTAAGATTTGGATGACATTTTACTTGGCTATATCCTTTCCTGGGTGTTACTCCGTTTGTCTCTCTCTCTCTCTCTCTCTGTGTCCCCCTCTTTCTCTCTGTCCTTTAAATTTAGTTAATACCTACTGAATGGCTGTTATTTGCAAAATACTGTGTTAGGCACCTTGGTCACAGTAGGGAGCAAAATGGCACACCATCCCTGGCCAGCTCAGATATTATGGTAAGAGGAAAGAGTACGTATTTTTCACTGCAACCTAATTAATTGGGATTCTGATTTATGCATCGACCAGAGATGATTCGGTTAATGTGAGTCTCCAAGAGGCTGATTATCCAGATACATGGACTGAACTGAGTTTTTACTCAGCAGAGAACCAAGCCATCCATGGTCCCTGGAGACCCACTGAAGACACTGTCACCCTGGGCATTGCCTCTGGGTGCTCAACGGCCATCTCTCTCTGAGAACTCGGGCCCATTCTTATTACTTGCCACACGAGGGTACAGTTCTCATACCAAGTCATAAATACAACCCTTGTTGAGAACTGTAAACAGGAAATGCCAACTTTTGGTTTTGTTGTTAATGTCAGTGTCTGTTGACCTGCCCCTGGTATTCCTTATGGTGCGCGCGTGCAATTCTGAAAACGTAAGCCAGCAGGGAAGCGGTGCTGGAGATGGAGATGAATATGAAGGGGATTTTTTAAATCACAGACACTGACATTAAAAGGCCGTGGATATAATCCAACAGCTAAGGAAAGTGTAATTAAAACAATGATTTCATAACATCAATCATGCTCTTTTTATCCCAAATTTCAAGAATTCATCCTGTAATATTTTTATTATTTTATATTCTGAAATTACCCAAAGCACAAATCTATATTCTGAAATTACCCAAAGCACAAATCTAACCATGTGATTATAAATTTCCTGAAAAGTCATGAAGTACTTCACAAATTATTCATTTACTCAAGATTAAGTGTTACACTGGCTATTATATTTTCTAATAAATCCTATTATCGATTATTTGTACAAGTGATTTACACATTTAACTACGTTTTTAGCTTGCTGCTTATTAAGTCTTAAACCCTCAAAAGATGAGATTAAAAAATTGCCTGGGATAATATATTTTACGTGAATTAAATGATTCAAAACCAACCACAAAAGAAGCAAATCCCATTACATCTACTTAGAATGGCTAAAGAAGTTTCATTTACGTGGTTTAAAATTGTCCTCTATTTTTATTTTGAAACTTTTACCCAGTACTTTGGAACTATTTGTTTTCTTCATTGACTCTGACCTTACAGCTGGAATGGGGCTAAGACAGCACAACGTATCTTGACACTCAAATGTGGAAAGCTCACATTGGACTTAGCTAATGCATGCAAAACATGTCCCCAAGGGTCCGTTTCTCTGCTTCCTTTTTTTTTTTCTTCTCTTTCTCCATGGTACAATTCTGGAAGTGATCAATAGGTTGTCTCCTTTTGAAGGCCATGACTCTGGTTGAAAAAGGCTTCAACCAGGAATAGATATTTTCTTTGTCCCTAAGGAATACATGCTCATTAATAGAAAAAAAAAAGGTTTATTTTAGAATTGTGATTCATTATGATGAGAATAGTAATAGTACTACTGTGAAAAAAATTAGCTAGGCCCATGAACTAATCAGCATGTATATATAAAATAGTTCTGCTAAAAAAAACTGTCCCTGTGAACTAACTAATCAGCATGTGTAAATGCATATATTAAATTCCTGACCATGTTCCAATACTCCCCTGTTAGGGAGCACACTAAGTCATTACTTAGACTCATTAAGGCCACACACACACACACACACACACAAAATTGCAAAGAAAAGAGGCAAGTGCATTTTTCCAAATAGCTAAAATGTTAGTGCTCATCATGTGTCAGGAACTGTCAAATAGCTTTATGTGTTAACTCATGTAATCTTCATGACAATTTTAGAAAAGAGATGCCACGACTGCCCCTATTTTAGAGATGGAGAAGGCGGGGTCTCAGAGAGAGGCAGCGCTGTGCCCTGCAGGGCCAGCCCTAGCAGCGCCACGGGAACCCAGGGTTCTGGCTCCGGGGCTAGAACTCTCTACCACTCGGTGATGTTCCCACATGGAGACTGCACAGAATCACAACCCTAACTCAGAGGAGGAATCAGGGATTTAGTCAAGCTCTTTCTAAGATATAGAATCACTTTGCCCAGGCTGGTGGGTAAACCAGTGGACTGTGTGTGCCCCCAAAGAACGGGAAGGCAACTTTAGCTACCGGACCCCAAGTGTTCTGGTTGGCCCGAGATCACGTCCTCTGGGGGCAGATGCCCCCTACCCACAAACCCTTCAACAGTCCTCACCCCACAACTTTCAGATTATTGTTTGTTTTTTCCCGTTGGTCGCCCAAAGGGAGAGAATACTCTCATCACAGAAATAGTGTCCTGTGGTCCCTGACTGCTAATGTCTTCGTACAAATGAAGTCTGATATTTATCTGCATGCCTTGCCCTAAGAATCGACCACGTCATACCCCACATTAGGTGTAGGAAGAAGCTAGGGAGCTGCGCCAACAACACATCCCTGGCTGTATTCAAAGTCTCTTCCTTTCCTGACACTCTCCACCCTCTTCTGCATGTGGACCAAGCCAGTGGGCTTTAGGATGGAGAATCCCCAGGAGCCTCCGGCTTCCCTCACACAAACAGATCTTTGGTGGCCTACCTTTGTGTTCCCAACCCATGTCCCCCTGTACATCACACCTTCCAAGTGGGTCACGGTCTTAACCACATTCTAAAAACAACAGCTATACCAAAATTGTGGCGTGTGGCTATACTTTGGAAACTGACTCTTGGAAAGTTTATACGACAACTGTGGAGAAGCCTAGTGCTGAGAACCAAACCCATGGCTCCTGATTCCTGGTTCCCTGCTACCCCCTAGTGGTCCACTGTTAATAGCCCTGCTTCCAAAGGCACCAGGTTGAAAAGGCTCTTTCCTTCTCTCAGGAAAAGAAGTAGAAGAACAGATCTACTAACTGATCATAGAAAAACTCAGGAGTTAAATCAGAAAGAAATCTTTTTAGACCAGTTCTCCAGCTAGCTCTTCCAAATATTTTGAGGAATGATGACCTTATCAAAAATTCTTCTAATTTAACTAAAATGTCATGATTGTATTACAAATAAATTTAAAAGGCCCATTTGAGGATTATTTGGTACCTTAAAAGGTGAGAAAAATAAGTATAGCAGTTTCTGAAACACACCAAAACATGGTAGTATGTGCCACCAGCAAATTATTTTCAAGGGTCATCTTAGAATATTAGAATGCTGCCTTTCTGGGCTACAGTGTTTGTAAATTTTATTGACTTTCAAATATGTGAGAAGGACTCAAATATTAGCAGTCTAACATTGCCATGTGAAACGTTTCTCTTTAAGCTATTTCAACAAAATAATGGAATTGCTTGGTACATATTCTTTTCATTCTCTGACATGTGCCTAATAATATGTGTGTATGCAAATAACATGTGACAGTATGTCAAGTAGAACTGTTGCTTTCAATCTGAAGCTTGAGAAGCCAGTGTCCAAAATTCCATACATATGGTGTATTCATATATATGTATATACACTCAAACATATATACATATGCATATATATACTTACTGATTAATCACCATTTCTACAAAATATTACAAAGCTATGCAAAGAGAAAGACATTCTGCTCAAAAGCATACCCACATATTGTGATTCACGTTAAAAACTTAACTATAACCTTAGAAGTCATCTTTCTAAGTTCATGAGCCAAGAACAAGGGTTGGTGCCCTAGTGTTCCAGTTCACTCTAAGAGAAGGTTCTGGTCGCCTTGCAAAAATTTAAATTAAGTTTCACAAAGCACTAGCTGTTGCAGTGAATTTGAACCCAAGAGGAAAGGGCAATTCTGTAAATGCCAGCTCTTGGTTGCAGTCCACAATATGGTCCTTGGACCAACTGTTCTGCACAACAGATGCAACAGATGGTGTTGTTCCCCAGCGCTCCCCCATCGCTTGTGCTCTGCCCTTTCACCAATGGGCCAAAAAAGCCACCACTTCCTCTGGTGAGTTGTGTTCATTTTCTTGAAAGGCAGAGGGCTTTCATTTGGGCTTCCTTTCCAGTGACCTGGTTGCCCACAGTGGAGAGACCAGAAAGTTCTCAGGTTACGCCGAGATCTTAAGGCTGTGAGAAAAAAGAACAGATGAAGCCTCCATAGGGTGAATTTGGGATTTGTTTTCTTTTTTGATCTTCAGTGTGCAGCTGGGGCTGGTCCTCAGACCTTTAGTCCATACATTACTGGAAGACTCGACCTTCTCATCTATCAAATTAGGACAATACCGCTGACTAGAGTTTGTGTGTGGATTTGCCTGAAGATTAAAGGAGCTCATTCAATGTATCAGAAACAGTAGCTCAGAGTCCAGGATGTAATAAGTACTTCATAACTATTATGGTGAGGAAACAGGCATGGAGAGAGTCAATTGCTTGCTCCAGGTCACGTGACTGGGAAACGTTAAATACAAGATCTGAATACGGAATGACTCCCAGATATGCGTTTTTGACTACTACATGATGTGACCTCCCATCACACAATGAGATTTTAAACAAATGTGGCAGATTTTATATACATCCAGATAAAGACTGTGTCCTTCTAATCCTCACCTTGGAAGGGCAAACAGTTACTTCATTCAATAAAGCAGCCACTGCTTGAAACATTAAAAAAAATGGGGGGGGTTCTTTTCATAAATTCACTGAAAGATGATCTTTCTCTCTTTGGAAAATAATGTCATCTTATGGGAGAAGAGACAATCTATCTGTTAAGTCACGGTGATGTCTGCTGAATGTCTGAACAACATCTGTGAAGGGACTCCAGTTTAGCATAATAAGAAAATCCAGTCACTGGTTGTATAGTCAAAATCATGTAGGGATGCCTGGGTGCCTCAGTAGGTTAAATATCTGCCTTCAGCTCAGATCATGATCCCAGGGTCCTCGGATCTAACCCCGCATCAGGCTCCCTGTTCAGTGGGGAGCCTGCCTCTCCCTCTCCCTTTGCCTCTGCCACTCCCTCTGCTTATGGGTGCATGCCCTCTCTCTCTCTCTCAAAAAAACAAACAAACAAAAAACCAAAATCTTTTTTAAAAATCTAGGAAAAGAAAACAATGAGTGGAAGCTTAGAAACAGGATCCACTTTAAAAAGTGAGACTTCAGAAGCACGGATTTTAAGTCTAAATGGTGACTTAGATTATTTCAAATACATTTTAATAATGTCAGAGATGTGGGTAATCTCCATCACTTGCAAATTAGAGCAAGAAGGCTTCAAGATATATAAACTACACAAACAAAGAAAATCCTTCTTACCATAAGCAGTAACTATACTTCAGTGGTTTACTAAAGGAACAGGCAGTGCAGGGACATAGCATAAAATTTTAACATAGTTAAAACCCCTGGTGAATTCACGGGAATAATCCTTTATACACCTTGCCTCATGGATGTCAAATAGCTTTTCCCTAAGTGCTTTCAGCTGTAAGAAAATCACCATCTCAAAGGGCAAGTCATTCTGTTTCCAAATAACTTAAATCATTAGACAGTTCTTTCTCATTTTAAGGTGAAATCTGTCCCCTGTAACTTCCATCCCTTGGTCCACCCTCTAGAGCTATAAAAATACGATTTGTTCCTCTTCCATATAATAGCTCACTAGATATTCAGAGTTCACGATTATGTTCTGCCTCAGCCTCTCCCCTTTGCTGGATAAATACCCCACTTCCTCCGAGCACTCCTGACACCATCAATTGTCTTTCCTTCCTCATTCATCTTCCCCGATCGTGCTCAGGTTTGATCTTTTGAAATCTCTAACACATCCCTGAATCTTGAGATTCTCTTTTCCTCTTTAAGTTCTGAGCATTCCTCCTCTTCAAAACAGACGATCAAGCGAGAAACACGCACACGCATTCCATTACCTTCCAGTTCTTACTTGGTTTCTCTTTTCTCCTTCAAAGTTGAAGTTCTCGAAAAAGTGTTCTCCACCCGCTTTTCCCTTCCTCCCTTCCAAAGCCGCTGCCGTGTGGCTTCTGACTTCAGACTCGCTGAAATCATTTCTAGTGATATCAGTGTTGACCCTGAAGGACAGTTGGCAAAGCGGCCTGACGCAGGACTGGGGGCCAGACAGACGTGGTTTCTTGGATCCACCCTTTGTGAGTTGTGTGACCTTGGCAAAGTACACAACCTCTTCAGTCGTATTTTCCTCACTGATAAAATAGGTTGTTGTGATGATGTAAGAAGGGTGTTTACGGGGCTGGGCCACAGCTGGTGGTCGACGGCTGTGGGAGTCACTGTTATGACTATTACTGCTCTCACCAGTGGCTGTCAACCTTCAGTAGACATCAGAACCGCCTGACGGGTGAACAGAATCATCTGATGGGTAAAACAGGCTGCCGCCGCCGCACCTCTGCCCCCGCCCCACCCCACCCCCCCTCGATTCAGTGGGTCTGGGGTGCAGACAAGAATGTGCATTTCTGATAGGTTCCTGGTGATGCTGCCGCTGCCGCTTCAAGAACCGTCTTTGAGAACCACTCTGGCCTCAACCTTTGCCCTTCCAAGTGTATCAGGAGGATTGACACTGACATCCTCTGGGAACATTTTAGAGCTTCCACACCGACCTCCTGAATCTTACTGGGCATGTTAGTGACACTCCAAATGATTCTCATGCACACCAAGGTGGAGAAGACAGGAGACATTTCCTGGTCCTTGTATCAGTTCAGTAATATCTAAGGCTGTATTTCTCCCTTCTTTTTAGCTTTCCAGATATAATTTCCTCCTGGTTTTCCTCATATCACTTTGATTCTTCCTTCTTAATCTGATTTTCCTTCCTCCATGGCTAACGTCCTCCCTTGGGTTCTGCTTTCCTCCTGTTTTCACTTCACATGCTTGTATCGGTTCACATTAGATTCCATGGCAAGTAATAGCTAACCTCCCTCCCCGAACAATGGTGTAGACCAGATAAAAGACTGTTTCTTTCTCCTGTCAAAGTATAGATAAGGGCAACTCGGTGCTGGTGTGATGAAGATTCTGTTCCATACAACTTTTAACCCCATCCATGTTCCTTTTGATCTGCTTCTTATCCTTCACGGCTTTCACTCCCAATGTCACTCATGGTTTAAATACCACCAGCAGGTTTGCATTCCAACCACCAGGAAGGAAGAAAGGATACAGAAAAAGAAAAAAGCTGCCAGCTGTTTTTAAGGAAGGCTGGAAGCGGCCACAAGATACATCTGATCACAGTTCGTTGGCCAGAGCTCTGAGATCAGTTGCCCTGGAGGGTGGGAAATGCAGTTGGCTCAGCTAAAAAGTGGAGATATTCATACTATAGAGTCATAGTCTTCTGCATGGACCGCAATTCATCCATATATTAATCATCTTACTACACACAGAATCCACTCAACGCCCCTGCCCCACCAAGGGAGGTGTATGGTTTGCGAGGGCTGTTATAACAAACTTCTGCAAGCTGGGAGGCTTCAACCGCCGACATTTATTGTCTCGCAGTCCGGGAGGCTGGAAGGCCAATGGCAAGGTATTGGTAGGGTTAGGGAAGGGGCTGTTCCAGGCCTCTCTCCTTGGTTTGTAGATGATCATTTCCATATTCACGCGGTGGCCTCCTTGTGGGCATATCTATGGCCACATCCCCCCCTTTTGTAAGGACACATCGGTCATATTGGATTAGGGACCACTCTACTCCAGTAGGACCTCATCTTCACGAATTACATCTTCAATGGCCCTCTTTCCATGCCCTGAGGTATTAGGGGCTAGGACTTCAACATATGAAATTTGGAGCGGGACACAATTCAACCCATAACAGGAAGTAATCCTTATTATCTGTCAGGTTATGAAACCAATTCCAAGTCTAGGAATCTTGGGTCAAGTGGCCAAACCTCGTGGCAGACATGCTGGACAAAGAGGGGAGAACACGTTACTGCCATGACGGCCTGCCTCTGCCAGATGGCCAGTGATTATTTTCCAGGTGGTTTCTCTCAGAAGGGGCTGTGGTGGGGTCCATCTATACTATGGATGTGATTGCTAGTCTACTGACCATGCCACCTGCCCAATAGCCCCTTACTGGAACACATACACATTTATAACACTTGCTACTCTGCTTGGTACATCTCTTTAGACATTCAGCTGGCTCAATCAGACTCTGTTCAAGTATCACCTTCACAGGGAAGCCTTTCCAGACCACCCTGTCTAGAATAGCCCTTTCCCCTTTCCACCACCTTTTAGACTCTTGCCATAATTTGTTTTCTTTCATAACATTTATGACTACCTGAAATTGTATTAAACATGCCTTTGTTTCTTCTCCGTCTTCCTCACTAGAATGTAAACTCCAAGAGGACAGGGATTTTGGACATTTTATTCACCCCTACAGCTCCAGAACCTAAAGCACAGTGCCCAATAAACTGTTGAAGGAAAGAATAAATCCTCCAAGACTTTGCTTATCTTACATACATCTTGTAATATATAGATTAAAAATATATTGAGAGTGGGAGAGTCTTAAATTTTGCTCCTGAGCTAATATTAATAGGAATTCACAATTCTGTGACCTATAAGTTAAGATAGCTATAGACATCCTCGCCAATTTGAGACTTTACCTGGTTTGAGGATTTCACTCAACTTTCTCACTTTCTCTGATAAACATGCACCAAACCATATGTTCTCATTAGAGCAATATTTTCAAACTATGGGTCATGACTCACTAGGAGTCATGAAATTGCTTTAATGCATCACAACTATTATTATTGAAAAGAAAAAAATGAACTAGATGTCAGAACTTGTCCCATGTTTTAAAAATAAATATTTTTGGGGTGAAATCTCTGTTTTGGTTTTATATATCTATGTACATGTGTGCTGTGTTACAAAGTAAAATGTGTTTGTTATTTTGGGTCATGGTCAAACACAGTCATTGCTTTTGTCCTCAGGGAATTGAAACACAAGGAGCTTATCTTAATGCAATTTTTTAGCTGTTGAAATTTAACTCATTTCTTCAATTCACTTCTTTGAGAAGAGAATAATCAATTTGGTTAACACATTATTTTTCAAAACAAACTTTGCCCTTGAAAAGCTCATATTGTTGCAGAAAAAGTTTAGGATGGGAGATTTAACAAGAAGCACAGTCTTACAGGAGTTCGGGGCAGGGAGCAATTAATTTTGCAGGACAGTCCCAAGAAATGTGTTTACAGTTAGATTTGAGAGATGCACATATCATGAGAAAAACTGAAAACAGGTTTTGCCTCTTTCACACTTTTTTTTTAAAGATTTTATTTATTTATTTGACAGACAGAGATTACAAGTAGGCAAGAGAGGCAGGCAGGGAGAGAGAGGAGGAAGCAGGATCTCCGCAGAGCAGAGAGCCCGATGCGGGGCTCGATTCCAGGACCCTGGGATCATGACCCGAGCAAAAAGAAGAGGCTTTAACCCACTGAGCCACCCAGGCACCCCGCCTCTTTCACACTTTTGATAAGGTCCAGTCTGAGTGGAACAACAATCTTGGACTCTTAACTACTAGAACCATTTTGCTTAGGGCTTGAGAGCATTTCGATTAATTTTAATATCACACATATATATTTTTAATATCATATATATACACACCTACATACATACACACATATATATTCTCTCTTCACAGTTCTTTCTATGAAATTCTCCACAGGAACAACGGAATAACATATATTTGTTCTGGCACCCTTAGGAGTATAATAACAATATTAATATAGATTTTAGGCACTGTGGTTGAACCCATTTTTTTCAATTCAGAATTGTTTTCCTTTACGGAGAAGTAGATCGACTCTGTGTCTTCCCATATGATGTCTATTGCTTTCAGCACTCCAGATTAGGGCCCCCATGTTACTGCCTATTTGAGGATATTCCTAACATCATGGAATTCTATTCCTTTTAAAAAGATGGTATTTGACAAAATATCAGTGGGCATTTACGCATTTGTAAGACTTAGCTTGAGAAAAATCACACATGTGAGAGATGCTTTTTCAGACCAAGAATCTTGATTTGGGGTCTCTAAAATATGGTTATAGAGTCAACAGTATTATTTATCATTTACTGAATTGTTACTAGAGATCAGTGGATATTAACCAGAACTCTGGTTTGCACGTGAAAGAAAGCAGGACTCTGGCTGGTTTTAGAGGTGACTCGACGGCTGCTAGGTTATTCTTTCTTTCTTCCCTCTATTCCTTTCTGCTTTTATTCTCTCACACTGGTTTTTGCTACCCAGCAGGAAACAGATGCCAGCAGCTTTTTCCCCATTCCTCCCCAACTGCACCACTGAGGAATCCAAATTCTCTCCTTCTCTCTTGTCCCAAGTTAATAAACAACAAACCAACAAACAAAATGAGCCCAAGGAAAAGTTTAAGTTACCTCAACAGAAGTCTGGTACAGGTATCCCCCACTCTCTGAAAGTAGAGCGTTCCTATGAAAACCTAGAATGGTGTAAATTGAAGAAGCAATCAACATCAATTCATGTGGAAAATTTTTTGAGTATTATAAGACCCCATCAAAATTACCTGTCTTGTGCTTTTCTTATACCTTAGCATGTCTTGCTAACAGATGCACACACACAAAAATCAAGATACAGCACAGAGGTTCACTGACATAGCTCAAAGCTTGATGTGGCTTGATGTGGAGATGCTGAGTGTAGTTCCCAGGGAAGGAGCTTGGGGGTGCCACTTGTAGCTCAGAGTGGGGGCTACCTCCATGAGCGCCCGCTGCAAACGAAGTTTAAATGCTATTTTCACTCCCCTTTTTTTCTTAAAACCAAAAATCCTCTTCAAGTTTCTTTCAATTAGTGAAATCAGGTACTAATGTAGGTCTTTTCCTAAAAGCAAAGTGGCATAAGGAGAACTTTAGAAAAGCCAAGGATACCTGTTCCCCATCCCAGGCTAATAAACTGTGTCCAGGATGTGGACACAGTTTCTGTTGGATAGGCATCCCTGGGTCAGTCAGCAGTGGAGACTCACTGGGATGTGTAAGAAGATGGCAATTTTTCCTTTAATCCTCCGGCTAAGTAGAAGCAGTAACCCAACACAGGAACAGAGCTTATTTGGGGTGGATCAGACCATAAACATTCACTACATGGGTGTAATGTTAAGTACCTTACACATATCCCTTAAGAGAATCCAGCCACAGCATGCGAACAACCCTTAAGATTCAGCTCAGCTTATCATCAAATTGTTTTGTCCCCAGGTAGAGAAACACAGGTGCTTTGGGACCCATCTCTGTGGGTCATTCTTGAAGAGAAGCCTGATAAAATCTAGCTCTCTTGGTCTTGCTTGCTCATGGTTTATAGCAATGGAAGAACAGATTTTTCGATACTATAGAAGGGCCTATCAAAAAACACTGCAAGAAGGTTTACCTTGAGGTTTTCTGTGTAAAAATGCTGATTTGACCTATTTTTCCCATATGGGCTGACCCTCATTCTCTGCTGCTCCTAACAGCTGCTCTGAAGGTTACAGAGTCTGTTGCTTACACAGCTGCTTTGGCAGAGAGTGGCCCGGGCAGAGTTCCAGCCTTCAGACTGTGTGTTAACCCCTTCACAGCTATTTTGGAAGCCCGAGGAGGGATATGATTTCATAGACAGGAGCTTATGCTCCAATTCAGTTTCAAACACTGGGGCTGCTAACACAGAGAGTCTTTTTTCCTCCCTTCTCTTCTCTTCCTCCTTCCCTCCCTCCTTTCTTCCTCTCTTTCTCTCTTCTTTCCCTCCACCTCCCTCCCTCTCTCTCTTTTTCTTTTCTTGCCAATTACAATTTCTTGCACATATGGGATAACAGGTTTGGTTTTTTTTCCCCCCTGTTACCTGGTTTGCCCCTTCCTCCATTACAATTCTGGACTCGAGATATTTTCATTTCACCCTTCTCCCTTGGCAACAGTTTAATTTTAAAATTTCCTTAACATTAAAAATAGGTTCTAATTTCTTTTACAATTTTTGTTTACAAATGGGGGATCGTCCTTGAATTTGCCAAATGATATTGCTAGCCATAAAACAAGGAAAAGACAGATTGTTAGCTATCATTTTGGACCTGTGACATACCTACATGTATCATAGTG
Source organism: Mellivora capensis (assembly GCA_004024625.1). Classification (NCBI taxonomy): domain Eukaryota; kingdom Metazoa; phylum Chordata; class Mammalia; order Carnivora; family Mustelidae; genus Mellivora; species Mellivora capensis. The sequence continues at coordinate 22,935 of PISX010006810.1, forward strand.
ACAAGAATGTGAGAACTAGACTGGATCCTAGAAAGACAAGAAGATTGCTCAGTTGAATCAGCCCACACTTGAAGGGCTCTAACATATGTTAGTTTTATTGACATCATTTGATATAAGATAAACAGTATATAATACTATTTCAATCTGCTCCAAACAAGGAAATATGAGTGATCAAACTGTTTATTCAAGCTAGTCATGATCATAGGGAGGTAAATAAGACCGACGTCATCCTTGATATGACAGAGCTCACTATTTAGTGTAAGAGACATTAACGATTTCCCCAAGCCAATAAATCACAATTCTTTTGAGTGCAATGAAGGAAATGCACAGAGTGAGGAGGAAATGTGTAATATGGGGATGATTTCCAGCCTGGTATTTGGTGAGGAGGAGGCTTAAAGCTGTTTTTCCATGGCAGGAACATGGACAGATAGAGTGAATGTGAGTGGAAGCTGGCTTAACCGAGAGGACAGAGAAATAGCACCCAGACTCCATGTAGAGACTCCATGCTGGGAAAGGCCTTTGGCATATCTGAAGAACTGAGAGGGAGGTCGGAGTATAGCGTGGGGAGGAAGAAGAGGGACCGTGCTACAAGCTGAGGCTGAAGAAACCCATAATGGTCCTTTTAGATCATCTGAAGCCTTTCTTTCTTTTTTTTTTTATTTTAAAAGATTTTATTTATTTATTTGACAGAGAGAGAGATCACAAGTAGGCAGAGAGGCAGGCAGAGGGAGAGGGGGAAGCAGGCTCCCGGCTGAGCAGAGAGCCCGATGCGGGGCTCGAGCCCAGGACCTTCTAAGTGGATTTTACGTGACGCTGTAGCAGTTAGTGATTGCTGCAGGACAAACGACCACAGCCTCTGAGGGGCATAAGACAGTAGGCATTTGTTTTTTGTTTACACAAGTCGACTGGGTTGGCTTGGCTGTAAGAGGCTGCAGATCTGAGGGTCAATGAAAGAGGCTCCACTCCACAAGTATCACTCTGTGGTGTAAGCCCAACGGCAAGTAGCTGCCAAAGGAAGCTCTTTCTCATGGCCACAGCAAAAGCTCAAAAAAACAAGACTGACAGCAAACGACAGGCATGGTTTCTGCTTGAGTCACATGGACTAAAATCCCACTGGCCTGAGGAAGTCGCGTGGCCATGCACAACATCACTGGGGCACAGAAGGAGGCAGGTGGGAGAGAGAGTGTTTTTTTCTATAATAACCTAACCTACCACAGAAGACACAGAGGGATTATAACCCAGGGGCCAGGAAGATAGGTTTGATTTTAAAATGGGCGTATTGGGACGCCTGGGTGGCTCAGTTGGTTGGGCGGCTGCCTTCGGCTCAGGTCATGATCCCAGCGTCCTGGGATCGAGTCCCACATCGGGCTCCTTGCTCGGCAGGGAGCCTGCTTCTCCCTCTGCCTCTGCCTGCCGCTCTGTCTGCCTGTGCTCGCTTGCTCTCTCTCCCTCTCTGACAAATAAATAAATAAAATCTTAAAATAAAATAAAATAAAATAAAATGGGCGTATTTGGGGAAGTGGAGAATGGATTGGAGGATTCGGGAATAATTGTAGAAAAACAAGGCGATTATTGTGCTATAGTAAAGAGAGAGATGATGGTGGCTGGAACGAGGCGGTGCTCCTGGGTTGCCCTGGAAGGATTCACATGTATATGATGTAGATGCAAATAACAAGATCATGTTGATCTTAAAGGAAATGCCACCTTGGTCTCTGCTGTGAGCTTCTGGGTGGATGGACAAACTACTCATTGGGACAGAGAGAAAAAGAGAAATTTTATGGCAGGAGATGATGAGTTTAGTTTTGTACCTGCTCAGATTTGGTAAATCAGTGAGATATGCAAATGGAACTCATCTGCATCATCACTGTGAATCATATCTCACACACCCAGGGCTCATTTTCATAATTTCTCCATAATAGCATCTGCTGTTAGACTTACCTTGGCTAGTAACTAGAAGAGATTGCAAGTAGATGTTTCAACAACAACAAAAAATAACCTTAAGAAATAACTGGTAAATTGATGGAGTTTGGAGATCATTTAGGTTAATCCCGTCATCTGACAAATAAATCGAAAGGACCCAGAAAGCATTTTATTCCTTCTTACATAGAGGGGTATTTTAAAAAGCATAGCCTACATGGATCAATCATGGAACAAAAACATTTGACTGAAGATTTATGGTATGTTCCAGACTTTATTAATTGATTTGTGGTATGAAAAATAATAATAATAATGATAGTAGCAATGTAAAATATTTAAGTACCAGGTGCCAGGGAGTTACAAAGTGTTTTTTATGCATTAGAGTGCTTATTTCTTATAAAAGACTGAGTTTATTAAGAAATAGAATTCTAATGGTTAGTAAATTGTCCAATGTCCATGTTCTTAACTATTATGCTCTATTATTTTTGTCCTGATTTAGAGCAACCAAGAATATGATGGGAGGGGGCAAGTATTACACACATGCTTAGAAAACTGTACGAGAAGGCATTTTAAATACTAGTTTGGGGATAACAGACTAGAAGCTGCTGTAACATTTTTATAGGTTGGGGAGTTCAAATCAGAGGGACAATGTTGTAGACTTTATGTGAAGCTTGTTCATCTTTGGGTTAAGATGATCATCTTTTTTTGTTGGACATCCACTAGGCATTGAATAGGAAAGAATTTTTTGTCCTTTGTGTATAACTTGCTTGTTTGGGAGACACAAACATTTGTGAACTTTCTCAGAGGCTCTTGACAACTTCCTTCTTGTTCTTGTTCAACTCTCCACCTGCATGGGGGTCCTCTCCCCTTTTGGACTTAGGTGAAACCCCTCACTGTAGAGCCAGGACTCTACTGTCGTGACTAGGTGCCCCAGAGAATGGAGTGTGAGGGAATTCGATGCTCTTGAAATAAGTCTGGAAAATAGGAGGCAGATCAATTCTTCCTGTTTCCTCTGTCTCATGGGCTTCTCTAAAGCGTGGTTTCTCCACATTACTCTTCCAGAGCGTTTGCACGTACTGAGAGAATCAATCCAAGGAGCCTCCCTTAGGGTTGTCATCTTGATCCTGAGATAAGCAAACTGCTCTGAAAACAACGCTTTGCACTTTTTCCCATCACCTTGATTGCTCCAGCCCTCCTCTTCTCGGGTAAAATGTTGGCATCTTAATCCTTGCTTTAGGCTCTTTTCTAAGAGCCAATGGTGAAGAAAACATTTAAAGTTTCAACACTTTGAAAGTGGCATCAAGATTTCATTATACATAACAATTTCTAATTTCTTTGAGGCAAGAAGTTGAATTACATTTTCTCATCAAAGTTGGTGGGTGGGATTAAGTCACTTACCTAGTGACTGAACCCTGACAAGTGCCAAACTAGGGTATTACGGCGAAGCTTCAGTAGTCTGTATTCATTCCTCACCAAGCTTTTTTGATATAAGTCACATGCTATAGTTGTTCTCAAAAAGTATCAGGATATCAGTGAGACTTAGGATAATGGCAAATGTGTAGATAACTTGGGGGCCTCCCAGAACTCCCACCTCTGTAGGCTTGCCAAGGTCATTTCAATAATCTTGGAATAATTCAATTCTGTATTTTATATGATAGAAATTTGTGGACCCCACTTACAGCACTATGGCTGGTTTTAAGTGTATTTCATTTTATTGTTATGTATTGAAATAAATGGACATATTATGCCGCAGATGGAAAAACGTACGTGAAATTTAGAAGATAAAATACAAGACTCCAAAGAAATAATATGTTTACCACAGGCTGCTTTGAGAAAACATGCTCATCTCCTCTTGCAATTCTCAGTTGCTAGGAGTAATTAGTTTGGAAAATTTGAGAACCACTGTGTGGGTGTGTGTATAATTTCCCCCCCATTAAACAGATCTGTACATCTATAAAGCGAATAAAAAAATGTTACTTAAAAAACTGCTCCATGTCTGTGTTCTAGGGAGATGTTGCAGAATTGCTTTCCATTGGAAGATTCCTTTTTAGTGTGGAAGAAGGCATTGTAACAGGCCTTTTGGTTTTCCAAGTTAAGTAAATCCCAGCAGCTAGTCAGGAAGGGAAAGGCTGAAACACAGAGGAGTGTAAGCAGCTATCATCATTCTGCACAGGTTGACAACCCTTGCACGTTATTACGGGACAGCCTGTTTTAGCCCCTCTGGCTGGGGTTAAGGGAAAAGGAATGTTTGGGCTCTTCTCACAGGGAGGGAGGTTGAGCAAGAACCAGACTCTCATTTGAACTGACATTGGTTCTGAAAACAGAGCAGCAGGCTGAGGGCTCTAGAGGAAACTACCAACCAACCCAGGACCTCCACTTAAAGGATGTGATAACACTGAGAGCTGATAGGTTTGGTTGTGTTTTTCTTCTCTGAAATTCTCCTCTGTTCTTAAGCCCTCAATTGTGCTTCGGGGGCTGAAGGGAGGTCTGTGATTGGGGGCAAGGTACACCTGCAGACTGTTGGGGCGGCATATAAAAGTGATGATGAGTCCCCCAGAAATGATTAGGGAGCAGCAGATTGGAATGAGAGAGCAAACCACGCCAGAGGAGCGCGAACATTGTCTGGGTATTCTTGGAATCGTGCAGAGCTTTGCATTTCCTGAGGCAGGGGGGTTTGAATTTGCTTTTTGGGGTATAAGTGCATTGCGTCATCACAGAGGAGAGAAGAATCTTGAGGTATAAGTACATGTCTATAGTATTGCAAATCAAGATATGGTGTGTTTATGATCGGAAGGGTTCATGGGATTAAAATAACATGGATGAAGGAACAAAGTCTCTGAAAGGAGACAATGATGCTGCCTTCTCTGAGGGGAAAGTCTGGGCTTATAGGAGGGATATGGGATTTTGACAAAGATGTTTTATAAATTGAACACTACAGAGCAGGCAAAAAGGGGACTAACAGGTGTAGAGCAACAGGAAGATTAGGAGAATCAAGGCATCCTTTAACTAATTTAGCTACAAGGACTTCTCCCTATCCCTATAAGAATCTTTTAAAAATACAAATCTGATCACGTCCCCCATGCACTTGAAACACATCAATGGTTTCCCATTTCCTGTAGGATAAAGTACAAAATCCTTAACTTGCTTGGTAAGATTGCCTGAGCTGGTGCTTATATCAAGAATTTCAGTCCCATCTCTTGCCATCACTCTGCTCTATCCTCTTTCCATGCCAGCCATTCTGGGTATGTCTGTCTGTATGATTGCATAAATAAAACTTCAGTTCCTTTACCCCTGGGCTTCTGAGCCAAGTTTTCCTTCCACGTGTGTCCCTCTTGCCTCTCCTCTTCAACTCTTCATTCAAGTAGCAGAGGAAAAGCCATTTCTTTAGGCTGACCCCCTTCAAGTTCCCAGACCTGCTGAAGTCCCCCGGCGAACGCCCTTGTAGACTCTGTGCTTCCCTCCTTCATACTGTTCTTCCAGCAAATACTTCCTGAGCCTGGCATCGTTACCTGCTTGAGAAACAGGGCTGTGAAGGCAACAGACACGAATCTCTGTCCTCCTCACAGTTACATGTTTCCTCCTTGCGTTCTCTGTTTGACACAGCTCCGTGGGGGCAGAGAACATGTCTGTCTTGTTCACCCTTTTTCTTTTTTTAAGATTTTTAAATTTTATTTATTTGACAGAGAGAGATCACAAGTAGGCAGAGAGGCAGGCAGAGAGAGAGATGAGGAAGCAGGCTCCCTGCCAAGCAGAGAGCCCAACGCGGGGCTCGATCCAGGACCCTGGGAACGTGACCTGAGCTGAAGGCAGAGGCTTTAACCCACAGAGCCACCCAGGTGCCCCTTGTTTACCCTTTAAATCCCCGCACACATAGTATCGAGCCTGGAACACTCCGGTGTTTAACAAATATGTGTCAAAGGTATGAATGTTAGAGAAGTAGGAGATTCACCGGGGCTAGTCAAACTGGAACCGGGAGGTCTTAAAATACTTTGGTGGCTAGTTTTAGCCTAGATCAACGGCACACAGTGATTTATTAAACCTGGAAAATTACAAAACTTGCTAGGAATTATGATTGATATGAAAAGATGGCTTGACCTATTAGGTGGCTACATTTCAGGCTTTCGAGGTCAGATATTGATTTGAAATGGTTTACGGGAGCAGGGTGGAGAGGGCGCAAAAGCGTCCTGGCCTCCAGCGGCTTTTCAGAAGCTGTGGGGCCTCCTTAAGTGCTTACGGTGGGAAGTATTTTACAACCAACCTCGTGTTCGTTTGGGAGCAAGCTACTGCTGCAGAATGTTTAGAATTTTTCTTTCTTTCATCCCTGTTGGCATGAGAGAACAGAACTAAGTGGGAAGGCTAATTTTGCTTAAAAAAAAAAAAGTATCCTTTTGCAAATTAGTTTTTAGCTACAAATAAATACTGGTTCTGAATGAGAAGTTTGAAAGAGTAAATAAACTTAATTCTAGACAGTAAATTCCTTGAGGATAGGGTCTGTACCACAGTTAGCTTTGAGCCCTCGGTACTGAGCACCGATCCTGACAATAATTAATTACCTAGAAGTATAGTTTTTTCTTTTCATGAATGAAGAAATGCAGTCTCTTGAGTGGAAAAAATCAGTCAAATTGCTTGTTTTTGTTAACATAGAGACCAGTAATTTAAATTGGCTAAAGTTTTCATATTCATAATTCATGGGTTATTTTGATGTAGATAAGGTCAGGAAAAATTGTCAACCAAATCAAAATAAGATGTTTTAATCAGACCGCATTATAATATTTATTTATAGCCTACCTAGTTCTATAAGAAAATCAAATACAATAAAAGAAAACATATAAAACAAAAACCATAGAAAGGAAACTAGAAAAGAACATTACATTAAGAAAACATCTTTGAGAAAAGTCATAGCAATCTAGCATAACACTTAGCTTTAAGTTTCCTGTCAGCCAATGCCAAGAGGAAAACACGAAGGGGTACCTACTTCTCATTGTCCAGGAGAAGGAAGCATCCAGGTTCATCCAGAGAGAGAACACCTTCCTCCTCCTGACATCTGAGGTAATTTATCCTATAGCTTTGTAAAGAAGACACTGAGGAAAACAGGAACAAGAGACTTAATGTCAATTTTACAAATAGAGATGAAAAGACAAATACACGTGAAACATTTTTTTTTTTCCAGCTGTGGGTGAAAGATGAAGACAGAATGTTAAAACGTGATTCCATGAAAGCTATTCCTGAAGGTAAGATGAGGAGTTCCGTGTTTCTCTGCAGGGATGTGGTATAAAACTTGGGGAGGATTGAGAACAGGGTATTTTGTATCACCCTTGGTTCTGAAGGTCTCAGAGTCCAGGGCCAATTGATTGAGTACCACAGAAGCCAAGGCTGAGGTGGGGGAAGGCTGTCACCTTCCCCCACCTCAGCCTTGGCCCAGGAGGACCAGGCCACATCCAAGTGCTCTGAGCCTTCACCCCTACTCTTGCCTCTACTGCAACCAGTGATGTTCTTTAATTCCAGGTTTTAAATTTTGGAGCTCCTTTCCCACTTTTGCTTTCCTTTAAGAGGAAACTTCTGCAGGGAGATAGGCACATTTGTAGCATTACATACTTCTATGAAGAAGCCTTCACTGACCACGCTGTTTAGAATGCACCCACCTGCCCCGAGCCAGCAGGTTTATCCCCTTGCACTACTTTGTGTTTCTCAATAGCTCTTACCAATATCTACGTTACTATATATATACCAATATATATTGGTATATATACCAATAAACTACGTTACTATATAACTTATTTCCTTATTTTGTGTATCAGTCAGGATTATAACAAGACACATTATCCTTGAACTGGGTGATTGGAACACAGTATAATCAAAGAAGTAGTGAAAAAGATGTGGGCAAGGTTCAGGGAAACCAGTGAGGGTTCATGTAAGGCTGTGGGGCTGACAATAGTGGCGGTAGGGATGGGGGGCCATGGACACCTCCAGGCTTGTTAAGGAAAAGTGAAAGAGCAATTATTAGACGTGAGAGAAGAATCTAGAAAGGACAACAACTTGGAAGACACCCTTGGAAGAGGGATATAGCCCTCCCATGGTGAACAAAGTCCACAACTTTTTTCTCCTCTTGAGCTCCCAGTCCCTCCCACTGGCCAAATCCCACTGGAGAAGAGAGGGCAAGTGAGCTTGTTGAAGTGGTCTGTGGAGAAGGCTGGAGGGTACGTCAGGAAGAGCATACAGAGGATCACCACTATATTTCGTTTCCTGTCTTTCTCCTCAACCAGAACCTAAGTTCCAAGAGGACTCGGATTTTTGCCTGCTGTATCCTCTGTGCCTAGAACAGTGCTTGGCTCATGGTTGGTAGTCAATAAATATTTCTTAGATGAAGAAATACCAGTTGTTTTAACATAAACAATAAATATTTTTTGTTTTAACATAAAACAATAAGTACTTCTTAGATGAAGAAATACCAGTTGTTTTAACATAAGTTTAAAAGCTTGACTACAATGGAATAACAGTTATAGGCTATTTATAAAATGTTACCATGCGAGATGTGAGACCATACTTTTTACATTGGTTCTCTTTGTCTCCCTGATTTATAGGAGTAGTAAATGCTTGATACTTGATTAATTATTTGAATTATATATATTTAGGTTCCTGGACCCAATTTCCATGCGTATGTGCATATGTATGCTGGGGAGGATTTCCTACATAATACCAAGCAATTTTCAAACACTAGTGGGGTGTCCTACAGGTCAACTCAAAAGGTTTCAGTCCTACAAGACTGCATCCCCACTCCCCCATGCCATTTGTTAAGTCCAGGTTGTCATCTGTGCTTCTGACCATCTAGTTACAAATCAGTGGTTCCCAGGACCTCCTCCCAGGTTCAATTACTTTGCTAGAGCAGCTCCCAGAACTCAAACATTTCACTTACTAGATCACTGGTTTATTACCAAAGGATACAACTCAGGAACAGCCGGAGGGAATAGATGCATAGAGCAAGGTATGATATGTGGGAAGGGCTCAATGCTTCCATGCTCTCTCAGAGTAGGTCATTCTCCCCAAATCTCCATGTGTACATCAACCTGGAACCTCTCCAAACCCTATCCTTTTGGCTTTTTGTGGATGTTCTTTACATAGGCATGACTGATTAAATCACTGGGCATTCTTGACTATTCAACCTCCAGCCTCTCTTCTCTGGAGGTCTGAGGTGGGACTGAAAGTTCCAACCCTCTAAACAAGTAGTTGGCTCCACTGGCAACCACCTCATTAGCATAACAGAAGGCACCTTTATCACTTTCAATACTTAGGAAATTCTAAGATTTTCGAGATCTGTGAGCCAGAAATGGGGATGAAGACTATATATATTTCTTACAATAACAATTATATATATTATATATGTACATAATACATATATGTGTGTGTACATATATATATGTATATATATATATAGTGTGTGTGTGTGTATGTGTGTGTGCAGCTCCAATATGGTATATTTAAAATTATATTATTAACACTTTTGAAATGATTTTCAATTGGACTTTGAATAACTATATTTAGAGGAAGAACTTCCTGCACTGGCATTTTCTGTATATTAATAAATTCAAATCATCAAATCATCTTTATTTCATATGTACCTCATGTTGCTGAGGACAGCATTATCTTATTTAAGTCCTATACATTTCAATAAAGCAATAATCATAGCATAAAACATCAAGCACAACAACATTTATACCACTAAACTGGTCAAGATTTATCACAGAGACAACTGTTTTGAACACCCTTCTGCTAGGGCAAAAAAAAGGGAGGTCAGTGATTTATGTGAATGGACAGATGGGTCATAATGTATTCCTTCAAAGTGATCTAATTTGGTCTCTGACAGGCTGTAAAAAGAAGTGGCTCAGGGCAGAGTGTCCTTCACTGACACAAATGTAGCCTCTGGTGGAAGAACTTCTCTATGTACTTAGCCCCAGGGGCGGGGCAAGGGTTGAGGTCCTCCTCTTAAGGTGTTGGGATCACAGGGCCTAGGAATTAGAAAGACCAGGAGCAACACCTTGACTCACCTCAGGGAGTCTCTAGGACACCAGTGCCATCTGTCAGTGTTGGAGGAGCTCAACTCAATATGGCTCGCATGGCTGAGAAAGCGATCAGGTCTCTGCTGCTCTGGCAGCATCTTGTGAAGTCTTGAGACTTGAGGTCCACAGACAGTGCTCCTTCTAAGACAATTTTGTGACGTTGTGACAGGCGTCCAAAGTGAGGGTGTTAGATCATATTCGAGCCCAAATGGTTTTGCCACTCCATGGGGCGCTGCTCTCTGAAGGAGGATTTTACATTCTCTGTTCATATCAGGAGTGGCCATATATATGACTTGTTTTGTGGATGAAGTGGGGAAAGGAGATTTAAGAACGAGCTTGAGTTTTATCATGCTTCATTTCCCTCTCCCACAGTCTTAATGCTCCTGGAGAGGTTTGCTCTTTAGTTTCATCCTGGAGTGAAGCTGGCGTCGGGCAGAGCTGAGGCAATGGACAATGGACAATGGATATGAATGAGAAATAGGCCTTTGTTGCTGTTTGCCACTGCGACTTTGGGGTCACTTGTTACCACAGCATAACCTAGTGCATCTGACTGACACAAGGAAATCGTATCTCTCACTGTGCCTATTCACCCAACATCTGGGAGGAACAGCTGTTTTTGTGGCCAAACAGTAGACTTGTAGGACTCACCAACCATTCAAGGTGGTAACACAATGAAGGCTGATGGAGGTTAAACCGAGAATGCCAGGTTAATGGGGAATTAGCTATGGGCAACATTTCCCTGCTAAGGAACAATTTCAACTTGAAACTGGCCCGAGCGAGGATGTGGGTGTTGTTTCAGAGGCTGTGACTGGCTCAGGGTGGTTGTTTTCGGCTTCCAGGAGGATGCATGGGAAGGTGGCCAACCAAGGCACTGTTACAGAAGGACTGTGCCCAAGACATGGAAACCACTGGCCTGTTTGGACTGTGAGGACTGTCACAACGTAACAATGACATCTGGAATTGGTACTCCTGAAGAGGAGGCAGTGGAAGCAGGAGGAGATGGAAGCATTAATAACTGTCAAGAACAGGGCAAAGAGGCTAACTTAATGGGTGAGCTCAGTCCACTCGGGGCCTGATAAGTCCTGTCACTCTCCCTTTCTATAGTCACTCCTCCTGGGAGACAAATAAATCATATCCAATGACCTAATAAAATAATAAGGTTTGTCTGAGTTTTGACAACAGAAAATAATAGAGGACCTCAAATTCAGAGGGAGAGAAATAGGAGGCATTTTAAAATTGCTTTCTTTCTCACCGGAATACAGGAAGGCTAGAGATGAACACAAAGTTATGTTCTGTCCACTAGTTGTCAGTTTCCTGAAAATACCCACAAATCTATGACACTTTATAGAGCTATACCACAGAGTCGGGTTAAGTTGGTGGTGTTTTTCTGTGGGACATTGTCTCTGTTAGGTAACTCAACAGTATCTTTCTAGCATGAAATTAATTTACTGAAGGTCGATCTTTAAAATTAATTCATTTTAATTACGTGGAGTGGGCTTTCAGGCAAGGCAGATCTGAGTTTGAATCTCAGCCCTGCTCTCTAGACCTCTGGCCTTGGCCAAGTACTTAATTTCTCTGAGTCACTTTCTTTCACTGTGTTGTTGTGGGAAATTAAGTGAAACTACAATGTATTTAGGCATTTGGCACAGAGCCTGATACTTAAGAACTCAATCCTTGTTAGCTGGGAGAGGATTTCTGCTGCCGGTGCAGGTTAGTCCTGGTATGACTAACAAGGTGCATTTGGTAATCATTATAATTAAAAGAATAGGTGACTACAGAGTTTACCATTTACTCTATTAGGTCAACCACATGGTGAACCCAGCCCAGTACTTTGCTGTAAATATCTCTGTTAAATTTCCACATGGCTGATAGCTGGGTAAAATGTTTCAGTGACACGTTTTCTTATTCATTAAGAGCTGCTAGTTTGTGTCACTAGTTATTACCTGTTGAATTCAGTAAGTATTTGAGTCACTATTGAACACAAAGCACCCTGATAATTTCTCCAAGGCTATCCTTGTTCCCTGCTTTCCTGTCTTCTCCCCATTTAACAAAAAGGGTTGCTATTTCTGTTCTACCTGAGTTCTCAATTCTGTCTTTTCCAGACCCTCAGGAAACTTACTCTGTCAATTATTTCTTCCCTCGTTTATTGTCAATCCCCTCCATTCTGCTGTTTCCTTCTCTGCTGGGACAGAAAAGCAAAGAATAAAAACCACGGGAACAGCACACACAGGGAAGGGGATCCTTTACCAGGAAGCTCAGACGCTCCAGCTCAGGCCAGCTGATACAAAGAGCATGAAGGGGCTGGGTGTTTGGGGTAATGATCAGGATAATTAATTATATCTGGTGAATCTGGACACCTTTTTGCTCCCTATACCGAACAGCTGGTAGCAACCTAGCTAATTAAACTTGTGACAACCTTTCTTAAATAGAGTGTATGAAATTCTTGGTGCTAGTCTAGCCTGGGCTGTGGATCTGGAGAAAGGGTCAGGAGTCATGTGGAACTTTCTAACAAGTAGGGGCAGGAAAGAGGGAAAGGGAAAAAGAGACTTCGGCATATTTTTCTAGCATAAATCCTAACAGAGGTTAGTAACAGGTATTCTGCCGTGGGTAACGCTCAGTCAGATGCTAGAACCAAAAAGGACAGGGACCTCTCAATTCCAGTGGACCAGCCACCAGTACACTCTGCCATGCTGGAAATTGGACCCCTCTTCCAATCAGAGGATGCAGAGAGTTCCAACATTTGGATGTGATTTATTTATTTATTTATTTATTATTTTTAAAGATTTTATTTTTCATTAATCTCTCCACCCTACTTGGGGCTCAAACTTACAACCCTGAGATCAAGAGTCGCATGTTCTTCTGACTGAGCCAGGCAGGTACCCTGGATGTGTTGTTGTTGTTTTTTTTTAAACAGACCCAGGATTGTCAATCTCTTTTCAAACGAGGGAAGAAAATGATCAAGTAATGGGAAAGGGTCAACTGCTCTACCATTGTACTATTTGCTTTGTCTTATTAGATATTCTGATTATCTTATGTTACGTGCATTTCAGTCCTAAAGTGACAGATTCAGGCTATCTGAGCTAATATGTACACCACACAAGCCATTCGAAGTCATAAAAAATAGTTTTTAAAATTCATAAAGTAAATCCCATCCTTTTTAAAGATAGTTTTGACTCCTCTAGATCCTTTTAATTTCCATATACATCTTCAAATCAGCCTGCCAATGATTCTGCTTACTCTTTAATATAACACTTTCGACCCACCCACCCATTGTGTTGACTTGAGTTATAACATAAAAGGCAAAATGCAAATATATCAAATGTAAACAACATTCAAATAATGCAAATATGTGAATAATGTGGAAAAAATGCTAATTTTCCACAAGTAGAACACAGGCAGAAGTTGTCACACAACTTTAATCTGGAGGCAAATGGGCTCGTTACCAGCGACTCGGTATAGGGGAGAGAAAAGAGGTCTAACTTGTCCAGCACCTTTGAATATAGTTCTTTAATTAATGGAAGTGTGCAGATATGCAAAAAATGTGAAAACAAGTGAACTGAGAAGAACTTCATGCTCTTGACTTAGTATTCCTGAGATGAAATGACATGCCTTTTCAGTTAGTTCATAGATAGTCTTTGAAAACACAAGGGATGGGATTTCTATGAAAATCATTACTACTCTAATATTTCAAGTCATAGAAATACATTGCCTTTTTCTTTAAAATCATCAAACTACTGGCAGACCATTTGTTGGCCCCCTGGAGACCACCGGTTATCAATACTGGAAGAAACCCCCCAAACCAAGGAGGCAGGGGAATTCCAGACAAGGTGGAATTTAAGGTTGAGAGAGGCCGTAGGCAAGAACGATGATGTACCATTTTCACCTCACCAGAGGGAATAAAATGGAATAAAGAAAACACTATTATTTCATCTGTGTTTTCTCATGTCATAAAAATGTCCTCAGAACCTCCCCTTTCATTGGCTGTTTAATATTCTGTGGTGTGGTTGGGCCAGCAAACTGAATTCAACAGTGGGGGAAAAGAGTTCTCCACACAACAATGCAGCAGCGACTTACTACTGGGATTTTTATTAAGACTATAAATCAGATCAATAGGCGCAGGAAGAAAATACCACCCACGGATAGTGAAAAGCCACTTGATAAACTTCATCCCCAATTTCACGTCTTGCTCTTCAGCAGCTGCTATGGCACAAGAGGTTTTATCTCCTCGACAGTTTGAACCACTGGGAAAATCCTCCTGAAAGTCTTTTATTTCTTAAATAATGACTTAATAACCTTCCATTTCGAGGTTACTGATGATTATTGGTCTCTTCCGATTTTGTTGACTGTCTTAAGTAAATTTTATAAAATTCCTATTTTCACAGAAAACTCTCTATTTTCCAAGGCTAAATATTATAGGCAGGGAATTATAAATAGTGCTCTACCATCATTCATTATCCTCCTTTCTATCTGTTATCATAGCTTTTTTGGTCCCTATTTTTGTTAGGGATTTTCCACTTTTCTTGATTAGATTTACCAAAGGTTCATCTTTTGTATTTTTCTCATCAAGAAGTGTTTCATTTAATATAAAACCTTACTTTTCAAAATTCATTTTGGTTTGTCTTTATTACTTTTCTCTCTGCTTTACTTAGGTATTTTATTTATTAGATGATTGACTGATGTTTATCTCTTTCAACTTGAGCTGGATTATTTATTTTCATATTTAGTTTTAATAATAAAAATTAAGATTATGTATTCTGCCTTCAGTGGAATTACTCATTCGTTTCACAATTTTATTGAATGTCTACTGAGGATCAGTGCACAGAGCAAACATAAATCCCTGACTTCATAGAGCTCACACTGATAGAGGAAAGTGAAAAAGATAAAGTTATTTATGTAGTGTATGAGAAAGTGATACATTTTAGGGAAAAAAATAAATGAGAAACAGTTGATAAGAAATTCTAAATGGGGTTACGCTTGGGTGATTCAGTCATTAAGCCTCTGCCTTCGGCTCAGGTCGTGATCCCGGGGTCCTGGGATCAAGCCCCACATCCGGCTCCTTGCTCAGCGAGGAGCCTGCTTTTCCCTCTGTGTCCCCTACTCTCCACTCGTGCTCTCACTCTCTCACTCTGCTTGTACTTCCTCTCTCTCTGACAAATCAGTCAATCAATCTTTAAAAAATCCCAAGGGGGTGTGTATAGAATTTGCAATTAGGTTACTATATTTTGAGAATTCTTTTTTTTTTTTAAGATTTTATTTATTTGACAGACAGAGATCACAAGTAGGCAGAGAGGCAGGCAGAGAGAGAGAGAGAGGAGGAAGCAGGCTCCCTGCCGAGCAGAGAGCCCGATGCGGGGCTCGATGCGGGGCTCGATCCCAGGACCCTGGGATCATGACCTGAACCAAAGGCAGAGGCTTTAACCCACTGAGCCACCCAGGCACCCCTATGTTTGCATTCTTATTTCCTTCTTTGCCAGTACTTACTGAGAGCACCTTAAATTTTATAACTGACTTTAAAACTCTTATCACTTATTTCCAGTTTTGTTGAATTGTTGGTTAGAGGACGTGGCTTAGACAGGCTCTGTGTTGGTGTATTTATTGATGTGTTTTGTGACCATGTAAGTTAGCACTGGGACTAACAGGAAGTACCAAAAGACCTGGTAAGGGGCTTGCGTGAGTAAGGGGCCAATTCTTGTCCTAGAAGAGTCCACAGTAAGAAGTCCAGGAGTGTCATGAAGGAACAGGGTTGTTTCCCTTTTCCTGCTCTGCTGATATGCAGAGAGGGGCTGCATCTCGGGCATTTGGTGGATATTGTAGGCAGCAAGAAGGAGGAAGGCCAAGAGGCAGTACTAGCTGGTCCTTGCTGATGTGTCTTTGGTCAGAACTAAAGCCCATGTGCACCCCCAGCCACAAAAGAGCCTACAGATAGAGAAGGAAAACTGAAAATGTACCTATTTTGTAGAGAATCAAGTTTAGAATGATATTGGGTAGGCCAACATAGTAAATCTCTCACAGTATCCCTTTTTGTAAATATACCCAAGACATAGGAATGATATATTTTTATAGGATCCTTTTTCCCCTAAATTTCAAATTCCTTATGTCATTGTTATATTTTGAATATTTGATCTGTCAAAGGCTAAAAATGGTATATAAAGTCTCCTAGAATACACATGTTTTTGTTTCTGCTTTTTTAACAAACTTACTTTCTATATTCTAAAGCTATTGCATTTAGTGCTTAAAGGTTATTGATATGTTTTTATTATGGACTAATAATGCCTTTTATGCTGTCTTTTTCTTTTAGATTTTATTTATTTATTGTTGCAAGAGAGAGAGATAAAGACAGATAGTGGGCATGAGCAGTGGGAGGGACAGAGTGAGAAGCAGACTCCCCGCTGAGCAGGGAGCCCGAGGCAGGACTCGATCCCAAGACCTTGGGATCATGAACTGAGCCCAAGGCAGACACTTAACTGACTGAGCCACTCAGGCTCCCCTATACTGTTTCTTTCAGACTTGGATTCTATTTTATACAACTTACCCTGCTTCCTCTACTTTATTTTAATTTACACTTGACTGGAAAACCTTGGCCCATTCTTATTTTTTAACCTTTGCCATTTTGTTTTAGGGCATCTCTTCTGTGTATCATACACTTCCTTATTTATCCACTCTTTCATCAAAAATATTTGCTGAATTCCTGTGGTGTGCCAGGCAATCCATGATGCTGGAGATAGGACAGGAGACAAAACAAAGGATATAATTGTGAGACTATTACATATATTGAACAAGTTTGACCCATGGAACGTATCACTGGGCAACTTTAATTTACTGGTACTCTTTCAAATTTATTCATGAGGTTAGTTCTTTCTCTTGCCGATTTACTTTTCTCTTTCTCTAGGTTCCAACATAATTGAGTCCAAAAACCAGCTTAGAAGATGGGTAGGAGCAATAACAGTGCCAGAAAAGAGAAGCCAACAAACGATACTTTTCTCACACAGAATTTGTTTGTAAAAGACCTTACTTGGGAAAGGGGATAACCTTTGAATAGAGTTTAAATTTTGATTATCATTTGACATACTAATTACTACCAGAGGGTAATGAGAAGTCATGGAACTGGCCTGAAATTTCATCTCCAGGGAAGGAAGAACTAGTCCCATATGCATAGGTCTCTCTCTCCCTCTGTGTCCAGGTAGCTACTTCCCAATTTGTTGCTATAATCTGGGGTCCAGATTACATTTATTAAATTATAGTCTTTCAGATTTTCTCTTTTGAACTGATTTTACTATACATATTTGATCCTGTAACTGTATTTCCAATGATTATTTACTATAAATTCTGCTTAATTTTCATATTTTCAACCCCCTTTTTTATATCTCATATTTCCCATTCTAAGTTTTGATTATTTTATCTCCAGAGCAGAATGCATTTTAAGTTCTTATTTGTAGCTTAGGTAAAGAGTCAACAATTCATCAGGTTATCACATGCTTGTGTTTCACAATTTCCCTTTTATAATTTGTGATCTTTCTTTCAAGGTCTTCTGGCATTAACATTACACAAGAAAAGTTTGAGGTAAGGCTAACTTTCCTTCTTTGTAGGGAACAAAATTTTTTGCCTGAAAAGTCATAGAAATTTTTCATTACCCTTGAAGTCCAAGAACTTTTCCAGAATAGTTCATGGTTTAATTTTGTCTGGATTGTGGTATGTCTTTTTAATCTGCATGCTCAGAACTTCCTATAAAATTTTCCCTAATTTTGATACCCCAGATCCCTAGTTCAGTTCTATAGACAGGCAAGCAAATTACAAAAGAGTCTCTATCAAATTTAAATTCAAACATAGGATATATGATTCTTACCGCATTCATTTATTTTAATATAGAAATATTTGAGTAATAAGAATGATTCAATAATTCATTAAAGTAAACCTTTTGCCTATAAAACCAGATTTTAAAAATGTGTCTAACAACCCTTAATGAAGTAGAAAAGTCAAGATGGTAATATTGTTACACTTCAGGATTAAGGTAGGGTAGAAGAGGAGATCAAAGGAAAGAGAGGATAAGTACTTGTCTTATTCAGGGAAAAATAGAACATTCATATGGTTAAGAAATGTATAGAAAAATAAATATAAGGATGAATACTCACAAGAAGAAAAATGGAATGTATAACTTTCACATCAGACAAAATTTTATCTATCAAGTGGGAGATAGAAAATCCAAATCAAATACAGTAAGTAGAAAATATAAAATTAGACAGCAAAAGTGTGTTCTAACAAGCACAAATCAAAATAAATATAAATGAATTGAACTGACAAAAGTTCAGATCCTTTCAATCAAGCGACAACCAACAACAACAATGACAACAACCAAGATCTGACAACATTTGCTCCATATATCGTGGGAAACTTATGCCGGACTAATTGCATAAAAGGAAAAGGGGAGATCCCCCAGACTGTAAAGGTAAGCTAAAAATGGACTGTGACACCTGCCAGAGCTTCATAATTTACATAAAGTAGTCTACGTGAGATGGTAAGGGAGGATGAAACAGTTGAGCAATAGAATGTGAGACACGCTGCTTTCATGGGGACTCAATTTGTGACGTCCCTCAAATCATGTCAGGACAGGAGAATTGTGGTGGACCCTGTGAAGAACTACCCAGATTCCCCTTCGAAGAAGGACTTGCTTGCCCCAATTTCTTGGAGTTTTGCTAGCAGCACAAAATATAATTTTATCCCCAGCTAAACTATTATTTAAAATTGAGTTTAAAATATAAACATTACAGGTCATGATCTCAGGGTGCTGGGATGGAGCCCCGTGTTGGGCTCTCTGTTTGGTGGGGGGTCTGCTTCTCCCCTCCCCACGCATGCCTCTCTGCCTGCTTATGATCTCTGTCAAATAAATAAATAAAATATTTTTAAAAAATATATATAGACATTATTCAGATACACAAAAATAGTTTTCTGTCCAGATGCCCTTGATTAAGGAGGTTTTTTTTTTTACAAAGATTTACTCTAACAACAAAAAATCTGTGGAGAGGAAGTATGATGCCGAGTTGGGGAACACATTTCTAAATTAATTAAGTGATGCTTATAAATCAGAAAGAAAAGCTCAGTGTGTAAAGATTATAGCTGTATTATAAGGAACGGGATACTGAAACCTTTACATTTTTATACAATAGCTTTATCAAATCAACTAAAGGAAAGAAATGGAGGGGAGGAAAGAAAAAGCATGGTAAACATAAAACACACAGTATGATGTAATAACTCTAAATGTTTCAATGATCAAAATAGGTATAAATGGATTAAACTTAACTATTAAAATATCAATAAAAGATTTCATAAAAATCAAGCATTTATGGCTTATAGACAAACCCATAAAATAAAACCATAGAATAAAATACACTGGGATCATAATCAAAACAAAACCTGCTGAGGTAATGTTAGTCAAACAGAAGAAAATTTAAGTCAAATGCATTAATAGGATTGAGGCAGACGTACACAATGATAAAAGAATAATCTACAAGAAGAGGATAATAATCATGAGCATGTATAAACTTGACAACATAGCCTCAAACTACAAAACACAACGTTTTGGAAGGAATGGAAACACCTACAATCATGTTTGAATAATTTTAAAAACCTTGATCAAGAACAGAGATAAAAGAGACAAAATAAAATTAGTAAGGATAAATAATATTTGGTCTGCTAAATTAAGAGTTTATTGTACATAAACATGTACACACAAAACACTTGGCCCAATATATAAAGCATAAACATTCTTTTCAAGCACAGAGCATTTATAAAAATTGAACATGTATTAGGTAACAGAATGTTCTAACAGATTCCAAAGACATGCTGTCACACAAACCATGTTCTTTAATGTAATTAGGTTAGAAAGCAATAGTAATGTGATAGTTTTAAAAAACCCTGAAACTCTCTCTTGGGGTGCCTGGGTAGCTCAGTGGGTTAAAGCCTCTGCCTTCAGCTCAGGTCATGGTCTCACGGTCCTGGGATCGAGCCCCACATCGGGCTCTCTGCTCAGCAGGGAGCCTGCTTCCTCCTCTCTCTGCCTACTTGTGATCTCTGTCTGTCAAATAAATAAATAAAATTGTAAAAAAAAACCAAAAAACCCTGAAACTCTCAAACAATTCATGGGTTAAAGAGGAAACCACACAGGAAACGATAAAATATTTAAGGCCAATCAACAAAAACACCCCCACTACATTTCAAAATTTATATTATGCAGTTATAATATTTAGGAGGAATTTCTACTTTAATGTATTTACTTAAAAACAATAAAAATCATTTTCAGTAAATGATTTCATCATTTAAGATACTGTAAACATAAAGCAGTAAACTTACAAAATAATATAAGAAGTTAATCACAATGAGAGCAGAAATGAATAGAGAAAACAAGCAAAAAAATCACCAATAGTAATAATTAACAAACTCAAAACCGATTTTGTGAAAAGGCTGATAAAAAATATATATCCTTAAGAAAACTTATCAAAAAATTAAAAAATGAAAAGCAGGCATTAATAATGAACTGCAATAGGAACACAGGGACATAACCACAAATATTGTAAAAAATATATATATATAAAGTATATATATTTATAGAGACTAACCATTGAAAAATATAAATAGTATGGACAGTTTCCTAGGAAAATACAAATACTAAAACAAACTCAGAAGAAACAGAAAAGCCAAAATAAGTGAATAATTGCTAAATTGGACCAGTTTTCTCAGATCTATTCTTCCAAAGAATATATTTTAGGTAACAAAAGATGAGTTGCATGAAATTTCAAGAAATAGACAAACATTTCAGACAAGAGGAAAAAAGAGCAAGACAATTGACTTGTACATGCCTAGCATACCCTGTATGCTAAAACTAAGCAATAAGCTTATTGACAAATGTCATTTATTGTCACAGATGCAAAATAATGAAATAAACTATTAGCAAATTAAATCCAGGTAGCACTATTTTATTTTATTTTATTTTTTAAAGATTTTATTTATTTACTTGATAGACAGAGATGACAAGTCAACAGAGAGGAAGGCAGAGAGAGAGGAGGAAGCAGGCTCCCCGCTGAGCAGGGAGCCCAATGCGGGGCTCGATCCCAGGACCCTGAGATCATGACCTGAGCCGAAGGCAGAGGCTTAACCTACTGAGCCACCCAGGTGCCCCCAGGTAGCACTATTTTAAAACTGTAATTCTGACGAACATTGATTTTAACTCACAAATTAAGCACAGTTTAATACTGGAAAATCTACCCAAGTAATTTAATACATTAATTGAGAAAGTAAAATTACATAAACATCTTAGCAGATAATCATAATAAAAATATTTGATAAAGTTTAAGATTCATTTGTTACTTAAAAAAAGTCCTGTCAGATTATAAATATAAGGAATCTTCTTAAATCCAATGAAGGACGTATACCAAAACCCTACTAGTAATGGCAAAAAATTTGAAACAATCCAAATGTTCACTAGCGGAGGAATTCAGAAGGAATAGAGTTTATGCATACTGCAGGACACTATGAAGCAGTTATCAGTAAAGACAGACTGAAAAGATGAGTGAAAAAAAGCAGTATGTTGTTTATGTGTACATTGTTGAGGGAGAGAGGGAGTTAAATTGGAAAGCAAAAGACATAGGCTTTACAGTTATCTGTCATGTTTTAGTTCTTTGAAAAAGGACTTACAAATGCAGCAAAATGTTAATGTTTATTACATTTGGATGGCAAGGACAGTTGTTTTTATAATACCTTTAAAATATTTCATTTAAGTTTTTAAAAAAGAGAATTTTTTAAAAGTCACTAACACCAAGAGTAGGCATTCTCTCAGGAAAAAGCAAAAATCCCAATTTTTAG
This sequence comes from Mellivora capensis, assembly GCA_004024625.1. Lineage (NCBI taxonomy): Eukaryota > Metazoa > Chordata > Mammalia > Carnivora > Mustelidae > Mellivora > Mellivora capensis. The sequence goes on from PISX010006810.1 coordinate 44,759, forward strand.
TAGCTTCTCATGGCCTAAATAACACAGTCGGAACTTTTTATAGAGAGAGGTTAAGACTTATATGTCTTACAAACATATAAAATTCTCATGGACATACCTATTGCTTTCCTAGCCTTAGATCCCATGTGTGACTTCTTTATTCTCTCTGGTGGAGGTTCTTTGCCAGAAAAGGATAAAATAAAAATAAATATTAATGGACATTCTACTATCCCAATGAAGCATACTGGGAGGGACAGACCATTATCTAGGCTAGAGGTACCAAGAACTCCAGCATTCTCCCTACCTTGAGTTCCCTTGTCCCTTTAGAGAACTTTAAGAGTCCACTTGAACCGAAGATTCCCTGTAAATTTCCCTTTATAATTTAGACAAACTCTGACTCAATAATCTTTCATTCCTTTTGTCAACCAACAAATATTTATAAAGTTAGGCATTGTGCTAGACACAGGACATACCAAAGAAAACACATAGATGACCACAAAGAAAACCAAAGATAGATGACTAAATGTAATATAATTACATATATAAGATATATATACACACAAATACATACATATATAATAGAATTTTATATATAAATATATACACATATAATTATATATAACACATAATATATAGACACACATATGTAATATATATATACACACACATATGTATATATGTATAACATGTACACACAATGGAATATTATTGAGCCATGAGAAAGAAGGAAACCCTGCCACTTGCAGCAATATGAATGGACCTTGGGGACATTATGCTCAGTGAGATAAGTGAGAGGAAAACAAATAATCTATAATAATCCGTCACTAATATGTAGAATCTAAAAAAGCCAAATTCATAGAAACAGAGAATAGAACGATGGAAATAGGGTTGGGGAGTTCAGGGGGAAATGAGAAGATGTTGGTCAAAGGGTACAGACTTAGAGTTATAAGATGATTACATTCTGGAAGCTAATGTAGAGGGTGGTGATTCTAGTCAACAGCATGTTACTATACACTTGCTAGTTGCTAGAGGAATAGATCTGCAGTGTTTTAATGGCAAAAAAGAAATGATAATTATATCAGGTGATGGAAATGTTTATTAACCTTACCTTGGTAATCCTTCCACAACATATAAGTGTATTAAATAAACACACAATGTCACCTGTCAGTTACATCTCAGTAAAGCAGGAAGAAAACAAATAATCAAGTAGGTACACAGCTATGTGAAATAATTATTCATTATTACGGATGTTGGGGAACAAACCAGGATGTTGCACTCAGAAGTTACACAGGTGATTAGGTAACGACTTTCTGAGCAGGTGATACTGGAGTGGAGGTTCACAGCAGCAGAAGGTGGTCGTGTGAAGGTCTAGGATGGAAGTTCTGGGCAGAGAGAAGAGGAGTACAAATGTCTTCACTTTTTAGGAGCCTGTTAAAGGGCCAGCAGGGTGGGGGGGATGTCTCATCTCCTAGATGAGACAGGAGGGTAGCAGAGGCAGAGAGATCCTGTAGGGCCTAGGAGACTGCAGCAAAAAGTTTGTTATTCCAGGAGAAGTGGGAAGCCATGGAGGTTTTAAGCAGAGGAGTGCCAACTGATGTGTTTTTTAAAGATCACTCTGTTTTAGTTAGCTTGGACTGCTGTAACAAAGTACCTTAGACGTAACCAACAGAAATTTTTTTGTCACAGTTCTGGAAGCTGGAAAGTACGAGATCAAAGTGCCAGCCGATCTGGTGTCTGGCGAGGACCCACTTCCTGGTTTTGAGACGGTCAGCTTCTCATCATGTCCTCACATGGCAGGGAACAGAGTGACGAGGCTCTGGGTCCCTTTCTAAGGACACTAATCCCATTCTTGAGGGCTCCGCGCTCATGACCTAATTACTTCCCGATGGCCCCCCCCTCCTAATAGCATCACACTGGGGGTTAGAATTTCAGTATATCAGTGGGGGTAGGAGGGGACACAAACATGCAAACTTAACACCATCCGTCTCTTCTCAATATATTTCATGGCGGGTTGGGTGGGCCCTCCGATAACCTTAGCTATAAGTGGGGACTTGCCCTATGTGGGGTAGGCTGGCAATTTTCTAGCATCAGTGGAATATGTGGATAATTCCATCTGACGCTGGATTTCAGTCTAAGAAAGCCCCTTTTGCCACGTAACACGCTATAGCGACAGCAGTGCTCTCAGTGAGAAGGCAGTTGAGAATTCAGACAGGCAGGCAGATGCTGCGAGAGGAAGGGTGAGCCAAGAGCCGGCTTCTGTTTGTCCCGTGTCTCATCCCACACTCACCAATGCAATGCACTCCTCCACTTCCGAAGGGAGTGAAGTGAGAAGGCAAGAAATAAAATAAAATAAAATAAAATAAAATAAAATAAAATAAAAGGGCCAGGACTGTCACTTTAGAAAAATACTCCCTCCACAGGGAAAGAAATGCTGGGAGTGACAAGTGCTTTTCCTTGTACCATTCTCTCTCTCTGTATTTTTTAAAAAATATTTTATTTATTTATTTGTCAGAGAGAGAGAGAGATCAAGAAAGCACACAAGCAGGGGAAGCAGCAGGCTCCGGGCTGAGTAGAGAGCCTGATGCAGGACTCGATCCTAGGACCCCAAGATCATGACTTGAGCCAAAGGCAGACACTTAACTGACTGAGCCACCCAGGCGTCCCTGTATCGTTCTCAGTTTGAAGGCTGCTCCCCACACTTCCCTTCCCTCCTCTCTAACCCTCTTGCTTGCTCTTATAGTATGTCTTCCTCTTGGGGGAGATTAAACAGGTTCTGCTTTTCCTGTCATTCCCAGATGGCTTTCATCTCATACCCGGTTGAGTCTCTACTGAACCTATAACTTGTAATCTTGTGTATTTTTCCGTATCTGCTGCGGACTTGAAGACTTGTGCGGTGAATACAAGGGAAGGCAGAGGAGAGAGTGTTTGCAAATAATGGCCACAAGTAAACTCTTCAAAAGTCACTTCGTTATACTGTCTGTTCTTTACAAGCTGACTTGTGAAGTTATTAGCCCCTCTGTGTCATAGAGGCATAAACTGAGTTTTTGAAAAGGTAAATGGCTGTCTTTAGTCCTGTAATTCAAAAGCGGGAGAACCAGAATTCTAAGCTAAGTTTTCTTACCTTTCGGTCCTGTGCTCTTTTGTTTTAACACAATGGCTTGTTTAAAAATATTTGCCTTTTTCAACGTTTCTTGGTTCACTAGCCTCTTTCTCTTTAGCCTGCAGATGAGAGAGGAGAATGCAAGAGAAGCTCTGGAGAACAGAGGACAGAATGGCTTCTTATCTATGTTTGAGAGAATTTGTATAAAAGTACTTTAATAGTTCAGTGCATACACATTCCTTGCTTAACAGGTGCAATTATCTTCCCAGTACCTAGTCCCTGATAACCCACATTCAACTGATCACCTCTTTAGCTCCCACTTGTCACATGTAGGCAAGTGGGTTGAAGCAAGAAATAGCATTCCATTTCCTAAATGTTCTTTTTTAACTGGAAAATCTCCCCGGGAAGACAGACATCATTTCCATCATGCCCTGGGTGGAATAAATGGTGACTAGTGCTTTTCCCAGCTGGAGGTCTCCCTGCCAACTTCTGCTCCATTTTCTCATTCTCTTCCCCCTCACCTGGATCTACTTCCTTCAACTCCCGGCTCAGTCTTGCAAATTCCCAGAATTATCTTTCCAAACTATCAACTAATCTTTAAGAAAAAAGGTATTATAGAAAACATTTCACATATCCACAAAATAGAGTAGCACAATAAATCCCAATGTACCCATAACCCAGAATCAAGAATTATCAAAATTACACAACACTGGGTGCCTGGGTGGCTCGGTTGGTTGGGCAACTGCCTTCGGCTTGGGTCATGATCCTGGAGTCTCAGGATTGAGGCCCACATCGGGCTCCCTGCTCGGCAGGGAGTCAGCTTCTCCCTCTGACCTTCTCCCCTCTCATGCTCTCTCTCTCACTCTCTCTTTCTCTCAAATAAATAAATAAAATCTTAAAAAAAATTACTGCCATATGTATTGTTTTTTTTCTTTGCTGAAATATGTTAAGGTGTACCCCCAGCTTCTTATCACTTCACCCCTGCATATTTCAATATGGACTGAGGGCAAGCTGTTCAATGTTGCCAATGCTCTTCTAAGAAGTATGGACTTTAGTCTATAGGCTCGTTACTTACCAAATTATTTCATAGACACCCCACACATTTGGTGTTTGGATTTCTAGCTCAAATAAATAAAATATAAATGAAATAAATCAATAGATTGTGTTTACCCCAACATCTGGAAGAAAAATGTCTACATAATTTCAAAAATGGATGAAAGAGTCAATGGATCCTTTCAGTAATGGATCAGTTGGATGGAGAGGCAGGGAAATCCAGCTGGGATGGCTGCTTCTCTGACTGACTGTTGCAGAGCTGAAGTTTCTGACCTCTCTCTTCCCTAGCCAGCCACTAGAAAGACTGCCCATGGGAGCTCTGCTCCCTCCTGCACTGTTTCCACCCAGCTGTGTAGCAACAGGCTGTGTGCCACAATGAAACCGTTCTTTAAGACCGGCTAAAGTCCCACCTGCTCCGGGAAGGCTTTCCTAATTATGGCTTCCAGTTGGCTCTCTTCAGCACACAATTCAGCAATTACAGTTTATGCATATAACTTGTCTTCTCTGGTAGACTGCGAGGACATCAAGGGTAAGAAGTGTGTTTAGCCTTCTACTGTGTGACTTATGGTGCCAAAGAATGGAGGCACAGCAGGTGCTCAATAAATATTTATAATGCAGTTTTCATTTGGGCTGATGTCATTAATGTCACTTTTTCCGCTCAGAATCAAGTTATAAGAGAAAGAAAAAAACCCAGCAGAGCCATTTCTGTCTAAGAACGTGGATAAAAGACAGGTTGGGTTGGCTTTCATCCATCCACTAGTTCAACCTGCTCTACAAGTAGTCCTCTTAAATCCTGCCCCTTCTGTCTTTGCTTGAACAACCTACAATGCTTTTTTTCTTTTTCTTTCCTTGTGCAAATGACTCGGGCAATTGTCTGTGGTTGGCACGTATTGTGGTATGACCACATGCTTAAGAATCATGAAACCCTACATTAAGAATTCGGTCCCTTAACTGAACCTTTACCCAAAGCAACAGGCTCAGTCTTGTCGCAGCGCTATGGTGCCACCAAGTGGACAGTTTTTGAACAACTCAACTCATAAACCATTTGTGGCCAGTTGGTTTATGAAATGGCAGATTTCACACTCTGCATTTTCTACCTAGGATGTTTGATGAATTCTAACAACTGCTTCCCTTATGCTTCTTGAAATATTATTCTCTTTAAATCATACTTGTGATTTAAGAAAATTCCCAAGCAAAGCATTTATGAAGTACAGTAACATGGGGGCTTACTTTTCATCTTCCTACCTCTCGAGAGAAAAGAAGTTTCTCATTACCTCCGAGGAAACTTTTAAAATATTAATCCTATTTCCTAGGGCAGTCTACTTAAAAAGGAAGAGAGCTTGCCTCTGCAGTATGATATATAGGTCACCTATGTCTAGTCTTGATGTGTAGTTCCTCAGGAGTCAATCTTGTATCTTACTAAGTCAGAACACCAAGTGAATGGTGCTGGGACAACTGGACAACCAGATACAAAAAAATGAACCTCAACTCTTAGCTGACAGCATAAACAAACATTAACTGGAAATGGATGCAATTATCACAAATCCTCTAAGTCTCAGCTGACCGGCCAGTTTAAGGACCTCCTTGGAGAAACAAAACAGCTCTAGGACACCTTATTCTCTCCTACTCCCCTGAGGCTAAACATACCTCACCTGCATTTTTCTCAGAAGAGGCTGCATATGATGAATTTTCTTCCTTTAAAAAAAGTATTTGCTCAATTTGATGTTTAATTTTTCTAAAAGTATTTCTTGGCTCTATGTAACGTAGGGCGGTGTATACTTGTGTTCTGTATGAAGGAATTGGAATTTTTTTTTGAATTTATAAGTCATTAAAAAACCCATAAGATGCAGACAAGTGCACTGGACGGCCAGCCAGGAGATGGAAGGTCCAATCCCAGGTCTGTTACAAACAACCAGTGTGGCCACGGGCAGGACAAGATTCGATCTCTAGGGTTTCCACGTTTGTCAGGTGGTTAGTGTCTCTCCCTTTTCGAACTGTATGTATTCTTACATTTTCTCTAATCAGCCTGTTTATACTATTAATAAGGATTTGGGGTAGGATCTCTTAGATTCCTTCCTTGTACCTTGTTTGATATTTTTTTGCCATTGTGTTTACTTGCAAATAGTTTCCTTGCAATATGAGTTCTTCATTTAAAACTATTACTCTTAAGATCTCAGATTAATTTTGATGACTACTTTTGAAAAATTTCTCAGAGCTCTAAGTTTCTTTCAAATTTGCTAAATGTACATTACATGTGTATTTCTCATTTTTGCCGAATTTTAAGTTTAAGTGAGTTTAAGCACCATATGCCCTAAATATGCCATCTAAAAACTCCTCTACCATTTTCCATAAAATAAAAGGCAAATTAACCCTAGTGTACTGTGCCTTGGGCCATCATGCCAGGGGATTGCACAGGATCCTACAGTAATTTACTGTATCAAAATACATCAAAAGGCATAAAAATACAGTAGGGAAGCCTTGGATTTCAGCCTGAACCTCTCATCCTCTAAGCACTTGATTGCGGGGGAAAATCACTTAATGTGTCTGAGCCTATGTCTTCTTATCTGCAAAATGGTGATAACCTATTCTGCTGAATGCATTTGGTTGAAGGTTCAAGTGAAATGAGATTCAAGGTAACATACTGAAAACTTGGAAGAGCAACTCTGATGGGAACCCATCATTTACTAGGAAGAAGCTAAAGAGCTTGGAAAGATAGGGGATACAGTAGAAGAATCAAGGATGATTTAGAACCAGAAGCAAAACCTGATGGTGTCTTCTGGTGGGGCAGTCATAACCAGCAGCTCTTCCTGGTCCCCCTCTCCCCCTTTTGGGAATGATGGGAACAGATATGGTCTTCTGTCCACCATCCTTTTCACCCAGATAACAGGAAGGGAGAGTAAGTTAGATGTGACAGTCCAAGGATCAGGAGAAAAACGAGGGGGAAGAAATAGGGCAGGAGAGGAGGACCATGGGATTGACACTACATTATCACCTGTGGCAAGTAGACACCGTGTATACGTGATCTCTTTACGTGCAGGGATGGATTGATTCCCTTCTGGGTTCTGGGTTCCCAGCGGCAGGAATATCTTCAATGGATGAATGTAAAATAATAATCATTGAAAAAGTGAAACTGAGGAGTGAGAAATGTTCTATTTTTCTTTAAGAGGAGGACTATATTTTAAAATTGTCAACATAGAAGACAAAGAAAGTTTATAGAAATGTTCCACATTAAAGGAGGCTAAAGGGATAGGATGAATACACGTGATCTCTGATCTATGCTGCATCCCCTACTATGACAAAACAATGCCATAAAACATTATTGGTCAATAGACAGAATTGGAATATGGATGGCAAATGAGGGAAAAGTACTATGTCAACGCTAAGTTTACTAGAGTTGAAAACTATACTATGGTTCTGTAGGCAAATACCCCTATTTAGGAGTGGTGGGCCATGATGCATGTAACTTATCTCTAAATGGTTCAGGGAAAAATATATAAAGAGAGAGAGTGAAAGAGAAAGTGAGCAGGTGGGGTAAAATTATATAAGTAGATGATCTGGACAAAAGGTAAATAGGTATTCCTTGTGCTATTTTTTTAAATTTTATTTTAAGTAATCTCTACACGCAATGTGGGACTTGAATTTACAACCCCGAGATCAAGAGTTGCACGCCCGTCCAACTGAGCCAGCCAGAGACCTCTGCGCTATTCTTATTTGTGCAAGTTTTCCATAAATTCAAATTTATTTCCAAATAGCAAAATTTTTAAGAAGTGAAACAAATATTTTAATGAGATCCTCTATTCATTAAACATTCTCGTCATTATTTTTAGTTATTAAATAAATAACACTTAATACCTGCATGCCTCTGAACCATTTACAAAATCTTTCCACATATTTTGTTCCACTTAAACCTCATGAAGAAGCCCCATTTTATAGAAAAGAGAACTGAGAATCAGAGACTTCTCATAGGACCTTGGCTAAATTGTCTTTGTATTTTCACTGCCTTGTCCAGTGAGTAAAGGAAGGAAGACAAACAGGGATGATGAAGGGCCCTACCCCCAAACCGCAAACCTAGAGGCACACAGGTCAGACTAAGACTCAGAGCTCAGTACCTTTTACTTCTCTGCAGCTACCAAATACCATAAAACACACTTAAATCTCAGAACAGGACTAACCATTATTTAATTACTGTTTGACTATCACAAGTCACACAATCTTACAGTGCTTTAGGCTAACTTTTATGTATGCCATTTATCATCCTGTAGCTAAGGGAAATAGCTGTCAAAAAATGTTAATCCGATGCTGGCAGAGTAAGACTCCCCTGGTATAAACAATATATTGCTTTTACCAGTGACACCATGTAACCTAATAAGATAAAGTTATTTTATTTTATATATAAAAAATATATATATATTTATTTTATATAGACATTTTTCTTAGACCTAAGAACAAAAAAGATGTTACCAAGATAGCTATACTGCTTCTTTGAGTGGTAAGCATTACCCTTAGTATGAAATTCTGTGTACTGTTACTTTAACACTTCTTTTTTTAAAATTTTCATCTCTCCCCCACCCCCCAACTTCATTTTCAGCATTTAAAGTGAAAATCCTAGATTGCTAGAGGAATCTGCCCTCACAAGTGAAGAGGAGACATGGTACCAGCAGCAGAAGTGGTTTTCTCCACTGGCTGGTAATCTTCAGTGCCAAGTAATTCTTGGCATTCACTGCATGTGGTTTCCTTTTAAAGTTCAAGAAGTTATACCAACTAAAAGCAATTCCCCCACATATATGAGGGGGAAAAAACAACTCAAACAACCCCTAAGTGTCAAGAGTGAGAATGAAATCCTAGACTGCTATGCTGGGGGGGATTATATGGTCTAAGGGCAGGTATCTGGGTGATGAAGAAAATCTGGTGTCGGGGCAGCCATGGGAACAGGTGTTGATCAGGCTGACTTTCCTGAGTGAGTCTTCAGTCAGCCTGTATTGATCTGTCTTTTACTCAGTGAGTCATGAGTCTAATTCTGGATACTCATGTGTAGGCATGCGTTATAGATGGGAGGTGTCACATGTGTCATCTGGGGAGGACAGCTGGCCATTTGGCAAAGTGTGGGGGTGATTAGACTGATTGTTGCCTGTTAATCAACCTTCAGTGAGCGGCTCTTTGGGACAAATGGACGTGGCTTATGACTCTGCAATCTGTACTGAGCTCTCCATCCCTTTTCTTGTGCGATATATTGACTTGTTCATCGGTAAACTAAAAACTAGATGCAAGTCAATTCTTTTTTTTTAATTTTTAAATTTTTAATAAACATATAATGTATTATTAGCTCCAGGGGTACAGGTCTGTGAATCACCAGTTTACACACTTCACAGCACTCACCATAGCACATACCCTCCCCAGTGTCCATTACCCCACCACCCTCTCCTGACCCCCTCCCCCCAGCAACCCTCAGTTTGTTTTGTGAGATTAAGAGTCTCTTATGGTTTGTCTCCCTCCTGATCCATCTTGTTTCATTTTTTTCTTTTCCTACACTCAAAACCCCCCACATTGCATCTCCATTTCTTCATATCAGGGAGATCATATGATAATTATCTTTCTCTGATTGACTCATTTCACTAAGGATAATACCCTCTAGTTCCATCCATGTCATCGCAAATGGCAAGATTTCATTTCTTTCAATGGCTGCATAGTATTCCATCGTGTATGTATACCACATCTTCTTTATCCATTCATCTGTTCATGGACATCTAGGTTCTTTCCATAGTTTAGCTATTGTGGACATTGGTGCTATAAACATTCGGGTGCACGTGCCCCTTCGGATCACTACGTTTGTATCTTTAGGGTAAATACCCAGTAGTGCAATTGCTGGGTCATAAGGTAGCTCTATTTTCAACTTTTTGAGGAACATCCATGCTGTTTTCCAGCGTGGTTGCACCAGCTTAGATGCAAGTCGGTTCTTAATGCCGGCCGAATGAATGTGTTTTGAATGGTTATTCTCATATAGATTCTCATTTGCAGAACTTATAGCGAAAGGATCTTCTGTGAGTTATTCACCCTCCAAGAGTACTTACCTTGGCAGATTAGAACCTCATATTAAGGTGAGCAAACTCATAGGTTTCATTTTAGGGAGAGCAGATTTACTTCTCAATGCTGCAGGGTGTTTTTATTGAGCACCTACTGTATGCCATGGATTGAAGATTCAAAGGTGAATAAGGCTGACTGTTTTTATAATTGAGGAAATAGGTGATTAAACAGATGATCACAAAAAAAATGATGGGCACTAAGGATGGGGTAAGCACAAGGTTCTATGGGACAACTTTTTCTTAAAGATTTTATTTATTTGACACAGAGAGAGAGAGAGCACAAGCAGAGGGAGTGGCAGGCAGAGGGAAAGGGAGAGGCAGGCTCCCTGCAGAGCTGGGAGCTGAACATAGGGCTCCATCCCAGGACCCTGGGATCATGACCTGAGCCGAAGGCAGAGGTTTAACTGACTGAGCCCCCCAGGCGCCCCCTATAGGACGATTTTTTGACAGGCACCTACTCTATGACAGACACTTGATCTCTTTGCTCATCAGGGAAGGTTTTGGGGAAGAAGATGGCTAAGCTGAGCACTGAAGGACACATAAAGGTTTAACGGGAAGGGAACAGAGGGAAGATAGGAATTCTAGGTGCTAAAATAGACAAAGGTCAGGAGGCGAAGGAGAGCAGGGTATATTTTGGGAACTGCAATAAGTTGACAGAGCTGCACCTAAGATGGGGCCAGATCATGAAGGTTCTCAAATGCCATTTCAAGAAACTTGGATTTTAACCTGATGGTTTTAAAACAACACTGAAGGGTTTTAAGTAGCCATAAAATGATCAAGCGTGTAGAGAATGGATTGGCATGTGGTAAGTCTGGAGGCAAAGATGCGTGGCCACAGCTCGCATCACCAACATCCTACAGCTGTCTGCTGTGGCTAGAGAGGTTGCTAGGAAAGAAGAAGTGGGGGTGGAAGAATTTGGAACCCATCTTGCTCTCTGCCCTTTTAAGGAGTGTTAAATAAGTCATCTTTATTTTTAAAGAATTACACACTCATAGTAGTGTAGTCTAATAATGTCACTTGATAGAAGGAAAAAGCAACATTGCTTACACGGAAACGCTGATACCGACATGGAGTACTTAAGAAGTGGATGAAACAAGGTGGGGAAATTACTAGTTGTGAAATTTCACCAATAATCACAATTTTATCGTCTCATGTTTATTTTATTTGAATTCTAATGGAGTATCTGCAAACAAATATATACATTGGTTAGACTTAAAAAATTATTCCTTTATTAATTCTTAGTTTTAGAATTGAGAAGACTATATTCTGTTCATTTTCCCACACTTGCTACCTGAGACAGGGGCCACCATACAGTAAGTGCTTAATAGGTAGTTGAAAGTCAAGAATTAAACACACATGGACTAAAATAGATTTTCTAAGACCTCTGATGATTTTCATGAAAATTCTAAGAAATTTCCTTAACACCAAACAACTATAAATTGGAAGTCAAATAAACAAATACTATATTCATTTTGGATAAATGTAGCTTCAGATGTGTTTAATACAATTCTCTAAAAAAGGCAATGGGAATTGTGTGGGTGAAACTGAATGAGGAATTTGGTCTTTTGTAATTTCGAGCTGTTTAAAATGAGAAAGGGTTGAGTAGTTTAAAAATGGATGGGAGGAGCTGGGGCTTAATGGCAACCCACAATTTTCTTCTCATGGTTGTGACTACAGAAAGAACATTTTCTAATTTCCCACAATGCTCACAAAGATGTTTCTAGATCAAGGACCGTGAGACCCTTTCAATGTAAGAATCAGAAAAGCCTTATATGGATATATACACCTCCCTTTCAATTGTGTCCAAATTTTAATACACAAGTTTATAAAATAAATCAATATAAAGAAAATAAATAATTATAAGTCAATAATTATATCCTATAATAAAATATTATCATAATATAAATAAGTTAATAATTATAAATTATAACTATATGAACCTTTAGGTTTTAAGAAAAATCATCTTGTATACTTTTTAAAATGTTAGTATTTCACTTTTTCTGGTCCCTTAAATAATGCTTGTATAGCATGAACCTTTAGTTTTGCAATAAAAGCCCAAGTTTGCAGCAAGTGGAGCGTAAATTACACAGCTATACTCATACAAAAGTGCAGTCATGAAAACACATTATGCCAACCACATTCCTTATTAAATGCATGCTAATATTTTCTTTGGCTTTTATTCTTTGTATGTTAGTCATGTAGACAAGGAAGAATATTTTCGTGAAGAATATTTTCATGGGGACTCCTTATTAAATGTTGAATAGAGACCGATCACTATCAAGGAGGTCCATACTTCACCCCACTCCAAAACCTTTGCCTTTGAGTCTATTTTTCTGCAATGCCTTTTGTTGTCACTGTTGCTGTTACAAGACGGGATTTTCAGTTTTAAATTTAAGTTTCATGCAACTAAGGAGCTCTTCCCATTTCTTCCCTGCGGCCCATACCATGCTTTAGTTTCTTTAACAACAGTTCTAAGTGGGGAACCTGGAGCACTGAGTTTCAGTGGAGATGCTGGGGCTCCTGGTGGTGGCAGCACTGCCTTTGTTCTCTGTGGCTAGTCTTGGAAATGAAAGTGTTCACTACCGAACAGCACACTTGGGGGACCTTTGAGTACAGAATGATCAGAATCAATTAGATGAACAAACATGAAACCATCATAGATGTCCAGTAAAGCAACCTCATTTTAGGAAAACCAGATATATTAAGTTCACAAAAACACATTGATTGAGGGATGGTTATGGTTTACGTTACGAAAAACCTGCAAAATTCTTCAAGTAGTGAGTTATGGAATACACATTTTGAAATCAGCATTTACAATTTTACAGCATTTACAAATTTTACAATGGTAAAATTTTACAATTTTTACTCTGGCACAGCAGAGTAAAGCACCCTGGTTTTCACACAAGAGTAGGATGTTTTGCATTTGGCAGGTTTTTGCACTTTGCAAAGGAGCCCATTGCTGGGTATCCTCTGATCTGCCTATTCCACCAACTGTGGGCGAACACCGCTACACCCCCCTCCTCCTGCAGAACCCACACAGCCTGGTAGAGAGCCCATGACCTTTAACCAGCACCAGTTCCTCCCCCATTCCTACAAAGGCATTTGTTTGTTTGTTTGTTGTGTGTGGTTTGTTTGGATTTTTTTTTCTTTTTTTAGTGGAGGTATATGTCTATTGCAGGTAACATATATTTGTTTGGGCACTGTCTGTATTAAAATACTGCTGGCGTTTAGTGAACAGAATTGAGACACACCTTTTAAACCCTTAAATGATGGACATTTTGGGGGCGCCTGGGTGGCTCAGTCAGTTAAGCATCAGCCTTCGGCTCAGGTCCTGATCCCAGAGTCCGGGATCGAGTCCCACACTGGGCTCCTTACTCAGCGGGGAACCTGTTTCTCCCCCTCCCACTCCTCCTGCTTGGGCTCTCTCTCTGTCAAATAAATAAAATCTTTTAAAAAATGATGGATATTTTGTATTACATTTTAAAATAACCTCCCTTCTATTTCAGAATGTTATAAGCAAACCTATTATACCCACATATGGCAAACTTAGGGTAGATGCACATTTTCTTACTAAGTTAATATTTTTTAAAGTTCTTATTAAATTTCAGTTAGTTAACATACAGTGTAATCTTAGTACAATATAGAGATTCAACACTTCCATATATGACCTGCTACTCATTACAAATGGACTCAAATCCCCATCACCTAGTTCACCACCACCCCCACCTCCCCTGTAGTAACCATCAGTTTGTTCCACACTTGAGAATCTATTTCTTGGTTTCTCTCTCTCTTTTTCCAAGTTAACGAATATTTGACAGATACCTCTTCCTACATTCTTGGGTAATAATTTGATATTATTTCCCCCTGCACTGAAAATTATTTGCTCATCACTTTATGCTGTACACATTGCTTTTTCTGAGGAAATATCATAAACATGACTCTGACTCAATAATTTGAAGAAATACGCATTGCACACAAGCAGAATGAGTAGAAAATTTATGCTTGACATCCCCATTTTGATTCCATGTGAGGGGCAGAATCTAATTTTGTTCTGCCTAGAACAAAAAGGGGGTGGAGACATGAAAAATTGTGAGCCCTGAGGTGATAGGTAGCCCACATCAGTCTGTTACACTGATGAATTTTTTAAAACTCGATTTAACTGGCACTTTGCACATAGCTGGTGCTCAATAGTACTGATGGGTCAGTTAACTGACTTTGGTTAGTTCTTGATTTGCCCGGGTTAGTCCTTGCTGGTTTTCCTATTTGCTGCCTGATGGGTCCATCTATTAACAACTAGTTCCCAGTTTTAGGCTAGGCTCTTCGCTTGACACCGACCTTCTTGCTGTTGTTTTATTTTCTCAAATGTTTTGGAAAGGGCTTCATTTTTGAGCAGGAGAGATGGCAAACCGTGGCCAGACTTCCCTTGAAGAAATGTGGTTGTTCTGGGAATCGGCGAGCTATCAGTCTTGTCAATGGAGGAAGGCAGGGCCGCCCTCCATTTCTTAGAGAGGATTTGCTTCATTTGTCACCTGGTGGCTGGGCAGAAGAGATGAGCTCCAAGGCAAGTGTGAAGTAACTTGCCTCTTACTCGGCCCCACCTCCCCGCCCCTTGGCCCCTTACCGCTGTCTGTTGGTCAGTCTGTCCACCTACCTACGCTTCTTCTAGCCTCCAGCATTCTAACCCTGGCTGCTCTGAGGTCATGTCTCCCTTTCCAAATCCATTCCCCTTTCCATGTCCCACCACTCTAGAGCAAACATTTATGAATAGAGATTCCACTAGCTGGTTGTTAAGAGTAGCAATTAAACCAATTCATACCAATATATGCTGTAATTTGTATAAGAATATTTACATTTTGGAAGAATATGTGTTTAAATCAAAAAAGTGAAGCAATGTTGACCAATTTTGTATCAGTAAGGACGTGTTTGAACCAGAATCTTCCAGGTACTTAATGAGTGGAAGTTTATTCTCATTCTATCTCAGTCTCTTGAAGGATGAGAAGCAATGTATTGGGATAAAAGCTAACTATTTGCTTATAAACTGGTGCCACGCTTGGTCATGTTCTGCTTGCCTCTGACAGCTTTGTAAATAGTTAAGCTGTTGTGTAGTTTAGTTAGGAGAATCTCAGAAAATTAGTTTATCACTTTCCTTCTCTGATATGAATGAAGGTGGTGATTAATATTGTGGAGTTTGTGCCAGAGAGAAAGGCAAGGCAGTTTCTGTCTCTTGCCAGCTGCGTGGCCTTGGGCAAGGAACACGACCTTTCTAAGCCACAGCTTTCCTGTTGAGTTCATACAGTTGATGAGTGTGATTTCTGTATAGGGAAAAATCATTAATATTCCCAAATACATGCATTTGAAGCAATTTGGGTCAGAATCCCACTGTTGTTATTATTGTTGGTTTTAACTGGTCAAAATAATTCTGAAGTTAATACATGGAAGAAAAAGTGTGTCAGTATTGTCAAGAAAGTTTTGAAAGAAAACAAACAATGAAGGGGAACTTGCCATACTGGATATTAAACTTTCCAGCATGGCTGCTACAATCAAATTAATATGAATATTAGCTCAGGGATGAATAAATTGATCAATGAAACAGAACAGAGAGCACAGAAACCGATTCAAGTTTTCGTTAAAATATGAACTTTGTATATGGTGATGCTTATATTTCAAATTAGTGAGAAAAGCAACAACTACCTTATATAGAGTGTTAAAGTAATGAAATACTCATCTGAAAGGAAGAAAGAAAGAAAGAAAGAAAAAGAAAGAAAGATAGATTTGTAACTTGAGTAAATACAAAGAGAATATTGGGATATAATGAAGATTATGAATCCTGAGGGTAGGGAAGGGACATTCACATGTTAGACAAAAAATCCACAAATCAGGAGTGCCTGGAGGGCTCCGTCCATTAAGCATCTGCCTTCCGCTCATGTATGATCCCAGGGTCCCGGGATTGAGCCCCATGTCAGGCTCCCTGCTCAGTGGGCAATCTGTTTCTCCCTCCCTCAGCTGGTGCATTCACTCTCTCTCCCTCTCTCTCTCACAAATAAAATCTTTAAAAAAGAAAAATCCACAAAAAATTTTAAAAATGGACTGACTTGACTACAAAGAAACTTAACATTTCTGAATGTCAAAGGCACCATTAAAAAGTTGAGGGATGGGGCACCTGGATGGCTCAGTGGGTTAAGGCCTCTGCCTTTGGCTCAGGTCATGATCTCAGGGTCCTGGGATCGAGCCCCACATCAGGCTCTCTGCTCAGTGGGGAGCCTGCTCCCCCCCCAACCTGCCTCTCTGCCTACTTGTAATCTCTATCAACTAAATAAATAAAATCTTAAAAAAAAAAGTTGAGGGACAAATGATAGATTGGGAAAGAATATTTGCAACAAATATGACAAGGCATTAATTTCCTTTATAGAATGACTTGTGAATAAACAAAAGACAAGAAATATAACAGAAAAATGAGTATACAAGATGATCTAGCAATTACTTAACGAGGGATACAAATAGCCAGTAAACATTTTAAAAAGATGTTAAACTACAGTGTTGATCAGGGATATGTATGCTAAAGAAATAGAGAGTTTTCATGTATCAGAGAGACAAGAATTTTTAGAAAATGGATCAAATTTACTTTGGTAAAAGTGTGGAGAAAATACATACCTCTTA
The DNA here is from genome assembly GCA_004024625.1 of Mellivora capensis. NCBI lineage: Eukaryota > Metazoa > Chordata > Mammalia > Carnivora > Mustelidae > Mellivora > Mellivora capensis. The sequence goes on from PISX010006810.1 coordinate 61,628, forward strand.
GGCACTATTGGCGAATGTGTAAATTGTTAACAACATTTTTGAAAGTCACCTGGTAATATGAAATTTAAGTGTGCGTATCTTTGACCTAGAAATGCCACTTCTAGGAATCTAACTTACATAAATGAAAATGCTAGTTTTAGGGAAAAGGCTGAGTGAAATTGCATATTGCTGCATTTAAGGAATGAATTCTCCAAAGCCCTGGAATGTACCCTGAACATCCACCAATAAAACTGATTATTATTTACCACCAATAAGACTGAATATTATTCAAATATTTACATAGGTCTACACTCATTGATTTAGAAAAATATCCGTAATATATTGTGAAGTGAAAAAAGCAAGCGCTAAAAATAGGTGTAATAGATTTTATTTTTTATAAAAAGACTATATACCTGGTTGCGTGTCTAACTATAGGACTGTGTAACACCTGGGGTGTGTGGGGGGAGCAGTCATAGATAGACTTATGGAAGGATACATTCCAAAATGTTGGAAGCTGAAGAATGGGGCTAGATTGGAGGAGGGGAGCATTAATTTTTATGTCTCTTTATTGCTTGAATTATTGCACAAAGCCTTCATTACTCTTACGAATTGAATTATGTTCCCTCTCAAATTCATATGTTGAAGTCCTAACCGACCAGTACCTCAGAATGTGACCTTATTTGAAATTAGCTGTAGGTGTAATTAGCTAAGCGAAATGAGATCATCCTGGAGTAGTTGTCCTTATGACTGGTGTCCTTATAAAAAAGGGGAAATATATATATAGATCGATCTATCGATCTATATATATATATGAGATTTTATTTACTTGAGAGACAGTGAGAAGGAGCGGCAGGGAGGAGCAGAGTGAGATAGAGAAGCAGACTCCCCACTTAGCAGGGAGCCTGGTGTGGGACTTGATTCCAGGACCTAGAGATCATGACCTGAGACAAAGATAGACGCTGAACTAACTGAGCCACCCATATGCCCTTATAAAGGGGAAACTTAGACACAGAATCAGGGAAGACAATGGGAAGACACAAAATCTATCTATAGCCAAGGGGAGAGGCCTGGAGCAGCCACTGCCTTCCCTCACAGGCCCTGGAAGGAGCCCACCTTGTTGTCAACACCTTGCTCTTGGATTTCCAGCCTCCAGAACTGTGAGAGAACTAACTTCTGCTGTTTAAGCCACCCGATTTCCAGTCCTTTGTGTTGACAGCCCTAGCAAACGAATACAATCCTTCTTGAAATTAAAAACCAATAAAATATTTTTGAAAAAGGTAAAGAATAAAGAGAACTGCATTTTGTAAGTTTATTCATTCAAGAAACATTTACCAAGTATCTATAATGTGCCAAGTAGTTTATCTTAATTATTTTCCTTAATTTTCCAGAAATGCAAGAGGATAAGAATTAGTGCCTGCATTTTACAGACATTCTGTAGCTTTTCCATTATCACACAGTGAATAAATTTTGGGGTAGGAATCAGTACCTGCTTTTCTGTGGCAAATTCCATTGCTGAGTGCTTGATCTCCTCATTGTCCATTTCCAGTCTTTAGTGAGCATTCAGGAAAATGTCCCCGTCTCCATTTCTAGAATGTTAACATAAGACACAGAATAATGATGCCAGAATGACACTGCCCATAAAGTATGACACCAAAGGGGAATGATTTTATGGAATCTCCTTTTATTGTGTTGTATTGAAGGGAAAGACAGTGAACAATGGTTATAGCCTTTTCTTGGTTGTTCTCAACGTTTCATGTTCACTTTTATCTTGCCAGTTGTCTAAGCTAGAGAGTTAAAAAATAGGAAGATGGAAGAAAGAAATATTTCAGAAGTCATACGACTTAATCATAGATAGGTGGTTTGGCTCAGTGACATATTTCAGAGTTTCATCAGGGAGAAGTTGAACTGAAAATATCCATGACCTTGAGATACAGATGTTATATTTTCCAAATCCTTTAGTGTAGGGCAGAAGGTTTCTTTGTTGCTCAACTTGCAAAGGGCACTGTGATGACCTCTTCTATTAATTCTAGCCATGGCAATTATGCATTCGGATGCTTATTATTTTATGCGACCATTTATGGATAAATGCTTATTCATCCAGCTCAATGCACACTTTCTATCACCTTCTCTCAGGGCAGTTTGTTGTACCTTCTTCTTTGCAGCTGTAACACATTTTTACATACAGAATATATAAGGTATTCTTAACAACATGTATTCTCTTGTATTATTCATGTGTGAGAATCTTTTTCTACATTGTAAATTGCTCAGGGTTTGAGACCACTCAAACTCCATGCTCATTAGGACCTCAAAACCAGGCATACCACTGACCAAGAGAGCAGAGAGGATTAGGAATACAGGGTCAGCGGTAGGGTGGCAGAAAAGCACCTTCCCCATCTGGACCGGGGACGATCTCATCGTTCATCTTTCCCACAGGTACTACACATCCAGTTGGCATGATCACAACTCTGTAGTTTGCAGACAATTCCCTTTTCCAAATACCCATTCCTCTTCGCTTCCTCGCTTCCTTCACTCCCTGGCAGAATACAGTTAGTAGTAATAGTACCAGTACCGTTACTTGCACTGGGAATAGCTAACACTTATATGGCATTAATTATGAAAGGCACTTTTCTAGGCTTTGCATACACTAAATGTCTTAGATAGGTACTATTATTAGCCCCATTAAATAGATGATAAAATTAAAGTGCAAAGAGATTAATTTGCTCCAAGTCAGATAGCTCCTAAGCAGTATAGCCATAATCCAACCCAGGCAATCTGGTTTCAGAGTCTATGCTCTAAACCACTATGTCTTCATACCCAAGGAACTCACACATGTAATTGATACTGTGGTAGAGAAAGGGAATTGATAAAAGATTATCTATCTGTATTTATTTAACTGTTTAAAATTAAAATACAAATGTCTCATTTAAGTGGTCAAACTTCAATGTAGGGTCCAGGCTTTTTCTTTGAGAAGAAGTCTGCTGATTGAAATTCCTCCACATTGATCTTGAATTATTTTTGTCCTTTTTGCATGGTTCTATAATTTCTAGTTTTCATTTCATTGAAGAGAGAAGTTGAAATGCACTTGCAAAGTAATGAGTGCAAAATCCATCGAGACGTCTACCGTTGTCTTCATTATTTTTAGGTGTCTGACCTCCACAATGCAAAAACATCTTCAATTTTCATTTCAGATTTTCATTTTTTTTCAATTCAGGGAGCCCTTCCAAAGCATTTGTTTTCACAGACCCAGAATTCTCTTTGTTTTCACGCTGAAACCGAATTGATTCACGTAACATTTAGTTTGAGTAATGACGCTAGTTAATACAACTGGCATAGACCCCGAGGAATCAACACCTCTGACTTGAAAAGCACACAAGTCATGAGCGAGAGGGGAAGTCTGGGGCACCCCGGAGGGCAGGTTCTCCAGTCAGGAATCGGGAGCCATGGTTTCCAGGCAGCAGGTGTATAGAGGGGTTAGGAGGGTTGGGTAACCGGTGTTAGATGAAGGTGACTGAGCACGTGCTAATGTGTTCTGTGTCCTTGGAGCCCTCCGCTATACCCTCTACTGCAAGCCTTCTCTAGTTGTGTCTCTACCTGACACAGAGGGAACTGCCTCCTCTTCAGTGACCCTAGAGTATGCTATGTTTCTAGTGCATACTTATCATTCTTAAATGTGGCTGTGTTTTTAAAAATTTTTTTATTGTGATAAAATAAAATTTACCATTTTTACTGGTACAGTTTGGTGGCATTGATTACATTCACATTGTTAGACAACAATCACTGCCATCCATCTCCAAAACTATGTACCCATTAAACAATAACTCTCCATTGTCCCTTCCCCCAGTCCCTGGCAATCACTGTTTTACTTCTGTGCCTACGATTTTAAATATAGTAGGTACCTCATATAAGTGGAATCACACGGTGTTAGTTTGTGTGCATTGCCTTAGTTCATTCAGCATAATGTCCTCAAGGGTCATCCATGACGTAGCATGTGCCAGAATTTCCTTCCTTTTTGAGGCTGAATGATATTCCACTGTACATATATATCACATTTTGTTTATCCATCCATCTCTCCGGGGACATTTGGTTTGCTTCCAAGTTTTAGCTATTGTGTGTAATGCTGCAGTGAACAGGGGTGTCCAATGGTCTCTTCAAGACCCTGCTTTCAATTCTTTTGGGTATTAAGTGTGTGTGTGTGTGTGTGTGTGTGTGTGTGTTTTAGTAAGTGGCTCTTCTTTACTGGAATGTGAACTAAATTTCACATTTTTAGTGGATAGCACACTTCCTGGCACATAGTAATTTAATAAAGGCTTGTTAATAAAACATACTCTTTGACAGATACCTGGAGGTTTTATCTAAGGAAGGTCTAGCGCCATGATTACTAACCACATGCAATTTGTACCTGGAGAATTACTCACACCTGAAGTAGAGTTAATTTGAGAACTCTTGTCCCGAAACACTGAGAATCTATAACTAAGATCTCCTTTCCTTCTTTCTCCCTTTTCCCCCACGTAATTGTATACAGAATTGTACAGCATGTCTTCTCCCTAAAACTATGAGGCCTACCTCATTTTTCTAACTGTAGACTCTTATATATAAATTCTAGGTGGCAGAATGTTCCAAGGAAAGCACAAATCACTATTCGTTCTTGACATCTATTTATAAAAGAATCTATCTAAGTCTTTAGAATGAAACATGAAATCTCCTATTTTCACTTAGCGTTTGATGCAGACGTTTTGGATAGCTCCCGAATGTTTACATCAGCTAACTGATCATCATTACTGCCATGAAAAGATTCAATTTCCAACAGCTTAGAAGACTGCGTGAAAATTCTGTGGGGAGAGCATATATTTTAAAGCTTAAAAGAAAAAAGAAATGCTTTGAAGCCATTGACACAGGCACACTAGAAACAGTTTCATGAAGAAATGTTTCAAGAGAAAAAAACGAACCAAACTCTGATGAGGTTGCTTGCTCTCAGGGACTGTTTCAGCTAAACTGCTGACCCAGTGAAGTCTATGTTATTAGTGAAGTGTTATTAATAACCCTTTTAATGGGATGAGTTCTACATTTTTTTCCTTCACTGCTATTATAAAGAAACTATATTTTTGGCTTCAGTCATGATATATTAACTTTATTTTTACAATGATTTCCTTTATGCACTTTTTACTTTTTAATCTAGGACTGATGGATTGAAAGAATGGGAAAAAAACCCAAAAAATAAAAAAGAGGGAAAGAAAGAAAAGAAAAAGCTCAGGAAATATGCCAGTCTTCTATTTATGAGAATAGTTATTTTGGGGGGCACCTGTGTGGCTCAGTCAGTTAAGCCTTTGCCTTTGGCTCAGGTCATGATCCCAGGGTCCTGGGATCAAGTCCCGCATCGGGCTCCCTGCTCAGCAGGGAGCCTGCTTCTCCCTCTGCTTCTTCCCCTGTTCGTGCTCTCTCTCTTTCTCTCTCTCTCTCTCTCTCTCAAATAAATAAAATCTTTTTAAAAAAGAAGCCTTGGGACGCCTGGGTGGCTCAGTTGGTTGGGCAGCTGCCTTCAGCTCAGGTCATGATCCCAGCGTCCTGGGATCGAGTCCCGCATTGGGCTCCTTGCTCACCAGGGAGCCTGCTTCTCCCTCTGCCTCTGCCTGCCACTCTGTCTGCCTATTCTCTCTTTCTCTCTCTCTCTCTCTCTCTCTCTCTCCCTCCCTGACAAATAAATAAATAAATAGAATCTTTTAAAAACATAAAATAAAAAAAAATAAAAAAGAAGCCTTCCCTGATACTTCAAGGTAAGTTATGCTCCTAGTTGACCCCAGAGGACCCTGTAGTTTTTACATCTATCCGTAATCCTTATGACACAATGATGCAATCCCCTATTTCTCATTCCCCTCCAAACTGTGAGCTTGTAGAAGTCTTCTATGCTTTTGTATTCTCATCATCTTGTGTAGGGTTTGGCTTCTTGAATAAATGAATTGTTTACCATTTGTTGGGAAATTTGGGGATATTTAATTTTTATAATTAAAGTCATCAAAAGTGTTCTTTTAAAAAAAACACTGACTTTATTATTGTTTTTAAATAATGTATCAGTAATCTTCCCAATTAAAGCATCTCTTATCTATCTATTTATATGCAAAATATTTTAAAAATCCACCACCTTAGGTATCCATGTTCATGGATAGGAAGACTCAATATTGTCAAGATGTTAGTTCTTCCCAACTTAATCTATAGATTCAATGTAATAGCAATAAAAATCCCAGCAAGTTATTTTGAGAATATTGACAAACTGATTTTAACTTTATACAGAAGCAAAAGACCCAGAATAGCAACACAATATTGAAGGAGAAGAACAAAGTTGGAGGACTGACGCTACCAGACTTCAAGATTTACTATTAATCACAATAATCAAGAGAGTGTGGTATTGACAAAATAATGGGCAAAAAAGATCAATGGAAGAGAATAAAGAACTCAGAAATAGACTCATATACATATAGTTGATTGATATTTAACAAAAACAATACAATGGAGAAAAAGTCTTTTCAAGAAATGACACTAAAATGATTGGACATCCACTCACATACACAAAATGAATCTAGACACAGACCTGACACACTTCACAAAAACTAAACCAAAACTGATCATAGACTTAAATGCAAAGCACAAAACAATGAAACTCCTAGAAGATAACATAGAAAATATAGATAACCTTGGGCAAATTAATGGCTTTTTAGATACAACACCACAGGCATGATCCATGAAAGAAACACTTGATAAGCTGGACTTGATTATAATTAAAATCTTCTGCTTTATGAAAAACACTGCCAAGAGAATGAGAAGTCAATCCACAAACTGGGAGAAAATGTTTGCGAAAGGCAGATCAGATAAAGGATTGTTATCCAAAATATACAAAGAACTCTTAAAACTTAACAGTAACAAACAACCCAATTTAAAAAAATGGGCAAAAGATCTGAATAGACACTTCATCAAAGAAGATAAAAAGATGTCAAATAACCACATGAAAAGATGCTCAACATCATATGTCATTAGGGAAAATACAAATTAAAATAACAATGAGGTAATGCTACATATCTATTAGAATGGCTAAAATCTAAAACACTAACAACAATAAATGCTGGAGAGGATGTGGAGCAACAGGAGCTCTCATTCATTGCTGGCAGGAATGCAAAATAATACAGCCACTTTGGAAGACAGTTTGGCAGCTTCTGACAAAACTAAAAATACTCTTACCATCTGATCCAGAAATTACATTCCTTGTTATTTACCCAAAAGAGCTGAAAGCTTATGTCCACACAAAAATGTGCACATGGATGTTTATAGCAGCTTTATTCATAATTGCCAAAACTTGGAGCAACCAAGATGGCCTTCAGTAGGTGAACGGATAAATAAAATGTAGTAGAGCCTGACGATAGATAGAATATCATTACAAGCTAAAAGGTAACGAATATCAAGCTATGAAAAGACATGGAGGAATCTCAAATGTACATCACTAAGTGAAAGAAGCCAATCTGAAAAGGCCGCATCCTGTATGATTCTAACTATATGACATTCTGGAAAATGCAAACTGTAAAGACAGTAAAAAGATCAGTGATTTCCAGGGTTTAACAGGGAGGGAAGGACAAATAGGCAGAACATAGATTTTCCCCCCATAGATCAGATTTTTATTTTAAAAATTTTTATTATGTTATGTTAGTCACCATATAGTACATCATTAGTTTTTGATGCAGTGTTCCATGACTCATTGTTTGCATATACCACTCAGTGCTCCATGCAATCCGTGCCCTCCTTAATACCCATCACCAGGCCCACCCATTCCCCCCAACCCACTCTCCTTTAAAACCATGTTTGATTCCTAGAGTCCACAGTCTCTCATGGTTCATCTCCCCACTCTGATTTTAAGGGTAGTGAAACTATTTTGTATGATACTATAATAGTGGGTACATGTCATTTTACACTTGTTAAAAACCTGTAGAATGTATACCAAGAGTGAACCTTAATGTAAACTATGGATTTTAGGAGATGAGGATGTAGCAATGTAGGTCCATTAATTGTAATGAGTGTATGACTCTGGTGTGGGATGTTGATACTTGGGAAGGCTGTGTGTCAGGGGAAGAAGAGAATATGTGGGAGCTCTCTATACTTTCTGCTCCATTTTGGTGTGAATCTAAAGTTACTCTTAAAAAAAAAGTCTATTTTAAAAAAATCATTATTTGGGTATCACTGTCCTTCACTCCCTAATGTTCATTGTCTTAAAAACAATTGTTTCTAATTTATGGATGTATATAATACAGTGGAAAGGTGAATCTTGTCTGTTTGACTCCATCTTCCTGGAAGCAGAAGTACCTCTTTTCTAACGTATTTGTTGGACTCACTGATCAAATTATATCAGAAGAAATGAATTCTACACTATTTTTTTGGTAAAAATTACGCCTTTGTATGTTTAAATTCCTTTAAAAACTGCTAATCTTAGGGAAACCTTTAGAAACAGTTCACTAAGAGGCATAACTAGGCTTCTTGCCCACTTTTGAAGAGGGCAGTCTTTAGTATCACCCCACTCTCTCAGGTGGGGCCTTTTTTTTTTTTTTTAAGATTTTACCTATTTATTTGTCAGAGAGAGAGGAGAGAGAGAGAGTGAGCACAGGCAGACAGAGTGGCAGGCAGAGACAGAGGGAGAAGCAGGCTCCCTGCCGAGCAAGGAGCCCAATGTGGGACTCGATCCCAGGACGCTGGGGTCATGACCTGAGCCAAAGGCAGCCGCCCAACCAACTGAGCCACCCAGGCGTCCCAGGTGGGGCCTTCTTAATACCCATGTCCAGTGGCTTGGGACACCCTGAGTCTCCAGAATTCCCCTCACATCCTATTTTACTCAAGTCTTTACTCTCTTTTGGTTCAGACATCTGCTCTGGACTATAGCCTGCCCTTGGCTAATACGACTCACAGAGGGAATGGATATTATTGGGTAAGTACACTGTGTCTGCATTTTAATGGACTATCTGTAAATGATGTTCTAATTCACAGTAAAGACTCCAATGACAGAAATTCTAGGTGTGCTGGCAGGTTGGTGGAAGTGATATTTTGAGGTAGGTCAGAATTTTGATGTTCATGTATCACACACATTCGGCTGGCTCCTAGTCTCCCTTTTTTAGGGTCAACATCATCAACAGATGAGTGCTTTTGTCTTTTCCTTTATTAATAAAAATTAATTTGGCTTCCACTTTTGAATTTCTCTGTATTTCCTTTAAAAAGAACAAGTAAAAGTAAAATGGTCATGCCATTCTTTCCATCCCTATTAGTCCTAAGAGAACAAAGAGAAATGACAACGGTTAACCAAGGAACTTAAAGAATCCAGAAGCATTTTTATTTGTTTGTTTCTAAATGTCCTTGCTTTATGTACTGAAGCACTGAAACTAGTTTTTCTGAAACCTGTGAGGTGTTTCATCTCTTTGAACCTGGTCTCATTTTACAAATATGGAAGTGACTTTCTAGTAACCTCTGACAATTGGTAGATGGAGCAGACTCCTTGAAATTAAGTTAATGCAAAATGAAATGGAGACTTAGCAGATAGTAAGTTGCAGAAAGTTCTTGACAGCATATGTTAGTTAATTAATTTGACAGTATACTGCCTGAATTTCCTGCACAAATGCAATTTTCCACTTTTGTGATCATCAAGTCATGGAAACAAAAAGGTAATTGTAAGTAATGATGAACATTTCTTTTATATATATGCAGGAGGTGTGGAGTGTGTAGACAACACCATGGCTTTGTCTTTGGTGTTGGGAATAGAAACATAAAACAGCAGAGGTAGAAATACAGTCCTTGTCCTCAAATAATTTACAACCGACTTGAGTTGATTCCAAAGAAAAGTATTTAACCCAGCAGAAGATAAAAACCCGAAGGTGAACAAACACACAAAGCCCTCAGATTGTCCCATTCTTACCCATGTGAGAGAGTGATGACGTGTTCATCATCAAACAAAACCACAGAGGACAGTGCTCTCAGATCCCAAGTCCGAGGCGAACGTTGCATCATCTGAACTGAAGTTCGCTGTAACAGACCAGTCTTATTGGGACGAGCCAACAAGTACACAGACGAAGGAGTCTGGTGAAAAAGTCCTGTATTTATATACATGGTGCTGCTTCATGACATCATACTCGGTGTGGCTATGTTTTACTCATTTCAAAGCAAGGGACATCTGTCCTGACCTAAAGAAACAAGACCACTCGATGAGAAAAATCTACTTCATTTAGAAAAAATGTACACTTAAGTATATGAACTGTATCATCAACGTAGAGGGCAGAGTCTTTCTGTTACATGAATAATAGATGTTGAAAGTATCCTGATTATTTCTATGGGCAAGAGATTTTTAATATCTAAAAATAACTATAGATAGTCACTGTAGTGGCATAACTTTCTATTCTAATTTATTATTTGAAAAGCAAATTCGTCTATTGGAACCTAAAGATGTGTGTTACAGGGTTATTTCATACATGGCAGATTTTCAAAGTCCTGCAATGATGACATTGATATAGTGCCACTACTCTGTTATAACCTTTGTATATTATTTAAGTGTAACAAATACTTCATTCATTGCTTGCCCTAAACTTTGCATTTGGTGACATTCTTGCTGCTGTGTTAATATCAGGTCTATTAAGCTGGACCTCATGGTCCATTACCCTTTCTTTAGATTTGACCCCATGAAGTTTAGGGGTCTTGAGCACAGTGTGAAAAAGCAAAGGGTTTCACTCTCACCCAAGGAGCTCATTAGGACTTTATAGAAACACAATAAATACTCACACAGTACTAACATTTCCACTGAGGGATGCTCACCAGACACACAGCCTGGTGTCAGAAGGTGTCCATTGTTCCCTTTATCCAGGCCTGCACACTGATTCAGCCCGCTAACTAAAGAGAGTGCTCATTTGTAATCTGGCATCTTTTTATTTGTAGGAAAGGTTCACTTACTGGTATTCTGACTTACTAGGATTTTTTTTTCTCCCTTTCTATGTCTTGACCCATTTCTTAAAGATTCCACCTAAAATTTGGGTTGCGTAATTTAAACCAATTTCCACAGTTCATGAAACACTTCCAATAGGAAGTGCTGGCAGCAGTATCTGGACAGCAGGCCCTTATTCCCTCATAAACTACACTATAATTCACTAATCCTATTTGCCTTATTAAATACAGTTTTATAATGCAGCTAAATATTATTAGGTTGGCTTGGGGCACCTGCCAACAACACTGTTATTTTAGCCTTATTTTAAAGTCTAGTGTGCATTAACTCTCTGATACAACTTCTCATATTTAAAATTTTATAGTAAAGAGTTATGTCATTCGTTACACAGACCAAAATTTGATCTTATCATATTACTATGCACAACCACCACCATAAGCAGGTTTCCCTTTTTAAAATAGATTTTAGTCTGAGAGTGTCATGAAACATTTTCTTCCAGGGGCTTATAGGCAGCATGAAATGGGATAATGGGATTTCTATCCAGAAGTAGAAGCCGTTTGTTACTGTGAAGTCCTTTTCCCTAGGGATGGCTTTTATAAGGTACAGTTGGAGATTCCAACTCTACTATTCAAATTAATCAGATTTTTTGGGAAGAATGCCTCTGGAACCCCCTACAAAGACTCTTTTCCTCTTCATACTCTGCAAATTACTTAATGAAAACACTGGATTACACAAAACAAAAGGATTTTTCCGCTTATGCCAATCAAGCATTGATGGTTTTATTTTTGTTTCTAAAACAAGAAAATGAAGGGAAAATTTTGTTTTACAAAGTCTGGATGAATCACCTCACTGCATAATTTTCTAAAAAATTTTATTGGCGGCTTGGGGAAATATTGGCAATTCAATAATTTCCAACTTGAGACCACGTGATAAGACTCAACTATAAGCCAAATTTACCAACATTTTTTAACTTTTTTTTTATTTTTTAAAGATTTTTATTTATTTATTTGACAGATTACAAGTAGGCAAGAGAGGCAGGCAGGGAGAGAGAGGAGGAAGCAGGCTCTCCGCGGAGCAGAGAGCCCGATGTGGGGCTCAATCCCAGGACCCTGGGATCATGACCTGAGCCGAAAGCAAAGGCTTTAACCCACTGAGCCACCCAGGTGCCCCTCCAACCTTTTTTTCTTAAACTAACCAGCTACTCTTTAAAGAGCAAAGTGATTTAGAACATAGGGCATGCTTTAGCTTGACAAATGCCAAGAACATTTACTCATCTTTTACTATGTTGGGAACTCTGCTATTCATATTGTAGATAGAAAATTGGATAAGACTATGCTAGGAGTAAACAGGTTGGTGGAACAGATTCAACTAACCACCATACAACACAGAAACGTGTACCATTAACAGAGGCTGGGACAGGAGGAGAGTGTGAGGGGAAAGAAGAAGAGGGGAAGAATACACTTTGAAGAAGGAGAACTTTCCTAGGTCATTAATGGGGGACAGACATCCTATGCAGATTGCATAGCATGAGGAAAGACAAACAGGTGTAAAAATTCCTGGTGTATTTAGGGAGTAGCTTTAACTGCACACCTGAGGCAGGAAGCCAGGAGTTGGGGAAGTGATGAGAAATATGCTTGGGAAGGTCAGGAAGTGCTAGCTCTGGATATCCTGCCAAGAAGGAATTTGATATTTCTCTTGGTGACACTGAAGGATTTCAAGGATCCATTGAAGGAAATGAAAGAAACCACTAATATAGTCAGATCATTGCTCTAGGAAGATAATTGATGGCCAGGTGGAGGCTAGTCAGGAGAGGGAGTAATTTGTTCGCAGAGAATGATAGAGGCTATTACAAGAATCCGTGAAGGCAATCCGAAAGGTCTAAACTAAGGACGCACAAAAAGGATAAGAAATAATATATTTAAGAGACATGTATGAAGAATTAGTATAACTTAATGACCAACCACATATGCAGATGAGCAGTGAGAGATAAGAGAAAGAGATAAGCCTAAAAAGCCTCCAAACTGGGTGATTGAAAATAGAAATTCCTAAGAGCAGGTTCATGGAGAACATGGTAAGTTTGGTTTTGGACATGCTGAGTCTGAGACACCAACTGGGGAAGCACTTAAGGTTATTGGAAATACGAATCTAGAACTCAGGGAACATGTCAGGTAGAGTTTGGGAATCACCCTACCAGAAGTGAATGGGGAAACCATAGCTGAAATCACGCAGGGAGAGAGGTTCAGGGGAAGCAGATTTCCTGTTGCATATCACCTCCAAATGACAGCGAGCTTTCTGAGATGCCCTGTTGAGAAAGAATTTAAGGCCCCTTTCAGGCAGAATGGGAAAGAGCACCGTGAATCATGATTATATCCACCACTGGCTCCAGGGAGGGAAATGGTTGTATCTGTGTCAGACATTAGACATTCCCAGTAAGAAAAAAAAAGGAATCAAGATCCAACCCCTAGAGAACACCAGTCCTTTAGGGACAGTGGGAAAGTCTGTGCAGGTAAAAGAGAACAAGAACAGAGTTAGAAGGCACATGAGCCAGTGTGTCACATGGTAGTACTTAGTTCAGCATCTCAAACATCATAGTCAAAAGTATTTGTTGAAGGGATGGATAAGTTAATAAAATCAAATGTTGACAACTATACTGCAATTGGAACAATATGGAAGGTCAGCAGCATGATTCATCACAACGAGGACAACAATATCCCCAGGTGTTTTGGGTTAAGGACATTAACTCTTTGGTTATTTTCTCCATTTGAGAGTGCTGTTTTCCCACTTTTCACATAAATATGGCAATTAGTCTCGTGTGTGATCATTTGGGTTAATACTACAGAAAAATTTCTTTTTTTAAAAGATTTTAATTATTTATCTGACAGACAGAGATCACAAGTAGGCAGAGAGGCAGGCAGAGAGAGAGGGGGAAGCAGGCTCCCTGCTGAGCAGAGAGCCCAATATGGGGCTCAATCCCAGGACCCTGAGATCATGACCTGAGCTGAAAGCAGAGGTCCAACCCACTGAGCCACCCAGGTGCCCCTGGAAAAAAATTCTTAAAACAGTAACAGGATAAAAATTTATGTGACTTGGTGTAGGAAGTTGAGAAATTAAGTGTAGAAAAATAATGGTTAAAGAAAAAAATGAAAATGAAGGAAGGATACTCTTTGGGACATATCCACAAAGAAGAGAGCTAAATTTTCTCTTTTACACCCTCAAAGACAAATTCTTTTAGGAACAAAAGGAGAGAAGAGATGCCCCATCTATCAGATAATGTAGAGAATCAAATGCTTCCAGCCTGCACCGAGCATGTAAACACCACTACCCTATTATTCAGGCATTTTGTATTTGAAGAAACTTCTTTGCCTCTGAAACTTGACTCTAAAAAAGTCAATGACTCAACCATTAAATGCTTTTTTCTGAACGTCAAACCTGTGTATGACACCACTCAACCTGTCATGTGTGTTGGCAGAATCAATGAAAGGATGTGGAAGCTTTAGAAACAAGTGGAGTGTAGCTGCTACCACAAGGAAACAAAGTTTTGGGGCTTTATTATGTCTGTCCATTGACAGTAGGGCAAGTGGGAATAAGTGCTAACATAAAAACACAAATGTAAATAAGCAGAATGGTGCGCCTGGGGGCTCAGTGAGTTAAAGCCTCTGCCTTTGGCTCAGGTCATGATCTCAGGGTCCTGGGATTGAGCCCCACATCAGGCTCTCTGCTCAGCAAGGAGCCTACTTCCCCCCCTCTCTCTGCCTGCCTCTATGCCTACTTGTGATCTCTGTCAAATAAATAAATAAAATCTTTTAAAAAATAAATAAGTAGAATATTCAGCAATTATGATACATATGGGGAGATTAAAGTCCAAAGAAGGAAGAAATAACATCTTTCTTCTTTGGAAGGAAGGAATAGGTATCTGCAAAACCTCTTTGGAAGACTTTCCAAACACTTCCAAAGAAGAACAAGACTGGCAAAGCCTCTTTGAAGAAGGTAAGGTTTACACTGAACCCTAAAGAAACCCGAAGGAAAAAAACGCATAAAATTCTCATCAGTGAGTAGTAGGAGGCAAGGTAAGGCAGGTAACTTGAGCAAAGGCAAAGGAAGAGAAATCTGACAAATTATGGAAGAGGGAATGAGCCAACTGAGCCACAGAAGACATTTGAGGACTCTGGAGTCTCTGATTCCACTCTTCAGCACCCCAGCTTACTTCCCATCACTCCTTTTTCATCTCCTTTGGCTTTGAGTTGGGCACTGGTTGTTTGGGTTCCTGCCAAAGGAAGAAGTGTGAAGGTGCCCCGCATGTTGCTTCTACCTCCTATGCTTCATAATGCTCTGAGATGATGCCAATAAAAGGTTTTGCAAGCCAGCTTCCCCCAGCTGTTGGAGAAAGAATTTACTGATATAAGTCTGAAAACCTCAGAGGACCTAAAACAAAAGAACATTCTCTAAAAATGGGAAGGCAGGAATAAGTCCTCTCACATGAGCTGTGGGGATGTGCTAGAAGAGGGACTCCAATACTTCTGAACTTTTGTAGCTTTAAGGATTGGAAAATATGACCTATCTTTGGATAAGGTTCTTGCTTTTTTTTTTTAAGCACAATTTTTTTGGTAAGCTTTTTAATCCTGAAGATGTGTTGTGCCCTACTTATTGTTCTAGGGGCAGCCCTGAACTGGTCATCTAAACTCAGCTGTTTCTAACAGAGGCAGAGTAGCCTTGCTGTGATTACATGCTGGACTTTTGACTTTCATTTCCCAGAATTTGGTATAAGCTTCTTGATGGCAAACTCTGTATTTTATACTTCTTCCTATCTGCCACGTTTTATTTTGCTTAAAACATTATTTTGTCTTGTTTGAATATTGCCTGGCCCTCTACTTTACTCAGTTATTTAAATAAATAACACTGAGAGAGAGGAGGCTCTGAGAAAGATTTTCATTGTCCCTTGGGCCAAAAAGATAGTTTAACTCAAACTTGTTTTTTTAGTTATAAAACTAATACATACCTCACAATAGCCAAATGGTGGCAACCATCCAAATGTCCATCAAGAGACAAATGGATAAACAAGATGTGGTATATACACACAATAGAGGATTATCCAGCCACAAAACTGAATGGCATTCTGATACATGCTACAGCATGGACCAACCTTAAAAACATCAGCTGAAAGATGCCAGGCACAGCAGGCCACATCTTGAGTGATTCTGTTTACACGAACTATCCCAGAATGGGCAAAGCTGTGGTGACAAAAAACAGACTAGTGATTGTCAGGCACTGGGGGAGAATGGGAAATGAGGAGTAAATGCCTAATATGTACAGAGTTCTCCATTCAAGGTGATGAAGAAGTTCCAGAACTAGACAGCATTATAAGTGGACTTAATACCACAGCCTGGTACACTCTAATATGGTTAAAATGGTAAATTGTATGTTAAGTGTATTTTGCTGCAATAAAAAATAAATTTAAAAAATTTAATCAAGCTCATCATAGAAATTCCACTAAATTAAATTCCCTGACAGGAGTGCCAATTAAATACTATACATATATTAAAGAATTATTCTTGTTTATCTGAAATTCTAATTTAACTAGATGCCTATATTTTAATGCTAAATCTGGCAGCACTACTGAGAGTGGAAATTTTGTTTTTGTCATTGCTTTATTCTAAGCACTTAGGATAGTGTCTGGAACATGGTAGATATAACCTCAATAAAGATGTTACATGAATATAAATTTGAAAAGACTTGTAAAAAAATAGAAACTACAATATAGAAAGAAGAAACTAAAATTATTCATAGATCCACCAACCAAGAAAAATTACCCAGAATTTTTGGCTACTTCTACTTAGAGCCTTCTATGTATTTTGTTTCTTGGTTGTTATTATTGTAGGCCAACTGCATATCTTACTTTTTTCAATAATGACTTTAATGTAAGCATCCATCATGCTACCAAGATCTCCTAACAAACATACACTGTAAAAGCTGAATGATGATGTACTGTGTAGCTATATCATAGTTTACCTATTTTCTTATCATAAAATAATCAGTTAACTTTTTTTTAGTGCTTTATACATAGTGTGTCAGTAAACATATTGGTCTCTAAATCTTTGTTTTTGATTTTTCTAAGATAAATTAGTAGAAGAAGAGTTACTACATGGAAGGAAATATACATCTTACCAATGTCAATCTCTAAGGAAATATTGATTTCCAAAGCATCAGGTTAATATATGCTTCTACCTGTGATGAATTCAGCTGCTCATTTCACTGCCCTGGCCACTACCTTTATGACAGCCTAAAATCTTTGCTAATTTGATAGAGGAAAGAGAATATCTTGTTTTAACTTACGACTTTTAAATAAAAATGAAAACAACATTTTCCCACACATTTGCTAATTAATCATTTCTTTTGTGACTGGTCTCTGTTGATTTACTTAGGGGCAAGATTTATTGTTCTCATTAATTTGTATGTACTTATTTTAGACCAGAGATATTAATCCTTTGCCTGCCATTCATTTAATAAATATCATTTTTTATCTGTTGTTAAATTTTAGTCATTCCTTTTGTGATAAGGGATTTATTAAAAGAAGGAGTGCTGGTTTATTTGTTACTATCTCTCGTGATTTCCTTTTGGTCTGAAATGCTGGCAGAGTCAGCATCACCTCAGGGTCTCAGCGTCTGAGAGTGGACAGAAGGAAAAAATGTAAAGAAAAAGCAAGGAAAAAAACAAAAAAAGCAAGGGCACTTGGTCATTGGAGAGCATCATTATTCTTCTCTCGTAGGGTCCTGTTTGTTTGGTCAGCCACAGCCTGAACCACTGCTCTGCTTCCTTCAGTGTGTGTAGCCTTACTGTCAAAGCCCAGCCATACCCTCATGTCTAACTTTTACCATTTTTTTTTTTCAGAAAATTTACTTTGCTGGTAAGATGAAGGTCACTTTTACACCCATTCTGTGGTTTTTGGTATGTCAACAAATATTCATGGAACTTACACAATGAAAAGTTTAGCCTTGGAGGATTCATTTTAAGGTGAACCCGAACCAAGAATACATTGTACCTGAAGTTCACAACTATCCATTAGGATGCGAAAGATAACACACTGACAACAACCCAGCTTAGACGGACTGTCTTGTGACAACAGACCAGCACATGACATGATTGTTGGGGCAGAGAAAGAAAATATTAGAACTTCTGCTTATATTTATTATAGATCATCTTGTAAAAAATATTTTTTTAATTTATTTATTTGTCATAGAGAGAGGGAGAGCGAGCGAGCACAGGCAGACAGAGTAGCAGGCAGAGGCAGAGGGAGAAGCAGGCTCCCTGCCGAGCAAGGAGCCCAATGTGGGACTTGATTCCAGGATGCTGGGATCCTGACCTGAGCCGAAGGCAGCCGCTTAACCAACTGAGCCACCCAGGCGTCCCGTAAAATTTTTATTATTTATTCACTTTGTAATACATATACTCAGTAAACAAATATAAATTGGAGGAATATACTGATTTTTTTAATGGCAGGGGTGCACAAAAATGCCTTGGAAATGACTGTAAGAGCTAACTAGAAAGTGTAACTGTTTGTGAAAGGGGCACAAAAGAAAAGACTAAAAATGAAGAGAAACACTGAGTAAGGTTTCATTCATATGTATTAGTTCCCCATCACAGAGCTGAATGGCATCCAAAAGTTATTTTTTATAAGATGAGTTTTCACTTCTTTTGAGAGTATTTGAATGAAATCTGATTGCACTAAGGAAATTTACTCAGGCAGGAGGTCCAACCTCTGCCAATGGTAAACTAGAAGTAATTTTAGATTAAAAAGAAAAACAAAACAGAAACACAAAAAACGTTATGAGCCCAAATGGAATGATGTTATTTTAAATCAGTTAAACTAAGTTTTATTTCTAAGAGATGTTCTGCTTAGCAATTAAGGAAGATGGATAAAGGCACTGATAGGGTTCATGGGATAGGGGTTTCTGATATATGCTATAATATATTCCATTTATTGAGTTACCTTTTTTAAAATGTGCCTTATGACTATTTGCTTTGCATAATTTTAACATCAGCATATAACCAGATATCTGGCATCTCCACTATTTCCTTTTCCGGGTGTGCCTTAATCGGGCAAAAGCTAGGGAAATGTAGATGTGACTGCTAGCAGTTGCCAGCTTTTGTAATGTTTGCCCAGATTGCAATGACCCCATGATGGGACCCTCCTGTCCTATTGAGGCTGGGCCCCTGAAAAATCTGGGAAAGAGAACTCCACACTTCGAGGACAACTTTTTATTGTACTTATGGTACTGACCACAATGTGGTGGGTCAAATTTCCATGAAGATTTGGGAGCAGAGGAAACTGATGGCAGAAGGTAAAAAAGGAAAGAAAAACAGACAAGGTGAGTGGAGAGGGAGGATTATGAATTTTCTGGGGATTCCTATTTTCAGGAACCATTCGTGTCTTCTTTCCTTGAAGTGTGAGAATTCCCTTCAATTTCTCTGCATTTCCTTGAATCACTATGTTCTTGTGACACATTTTTCCTTCTGTTTTTTGAAAGTTATCTGCAATTGGTTTCAAATACCAGGAGCCATAGGGCTAACACACATATTACATGTTGGCCTTCACAACTTTAGCGTGTGGAACAATGTGCTGGCAGATGGAAGGTTGTTCACTCTCCCATAAGAAGGCATTCTCAATAACCAAGCACAGCTCTGCTCTGCTTAATTCAGCAGGCACAGTTTCCCTACAGGATCCTTCACATATGTTAGTAGTTTGTGTGGCTGACCCACTGCAGTTGCTGAAGTGGCCGAGGACATTAGCTTTATCCTTCTGACAGTTGTTTTTTCAATATGTTGCATGGCCAGAAATGAATTTTCTGCAATTAATCAATTTTGTTGCTTTAAGTGTGTCTGTGGTTCTGTGGGAGTATTTTTCCAATGAAGCCATGGACTCCTGGGAGCTTCTGTCTGCAGAAGTAGAGTAGTATGAGGAGGCCAGACTTGAAGACTGTAAGGGCTGTCTTCTTTAACAGCCTTGGCCTCAGAGGAGACAATGAGAGTTCTCTTCTGAGGAGCTACAGAGTTCCTTATGGGCAAACAGGAGCTCAACTCAGGTGTGATTTGAATAAATAGAAAATTACTTTGCAGTCAAAATGGTGAGGTCTGAACGTACCAGATATGTGTCCTAAAGTAAGAGATTCTGCTTAACTCACCAACAGACAGCTGCTCATATAATTTGATTTGAAGGGTATTGCAAGGTTTCTCTTTCCAAAAAATAATTCCCTCACATCACCCACTCCTACGGGAAATTCCAACCTTCTTTGATCAGACAACTTAGGGAGAGCCAGGAATTGTCCCCAGAAGGTTAAACTTCAGATATTATCTAGGAGCAAAGGAGAATCCTGTGGGTTCTATTGATCTCTCATTGTACAATGGCAAGCATTGGCTTATTATTAGACCAACAAACTGTTCCCTAGGAAACCAGGAAAGTGGTGGGGGTGAGAGGTAAGTGCAGGTGAGCAGTAAAGTTAGAGGATGTTATCAAATAACCTGAGGTAGACATGGATCCTCAGAGCTGAACATGGAAGGTTGGCATAAGAAGAGCCAACACAATGACCCCATTATAGTTGGGATGCCAGAGAGATTATAAAGGAGACCAAGGGCAGCGTGAAGAAATGTCCTGGATGATGACACAAAAACAGAATGCCTCAGGGACCTCAAAGGTTTACCTTGCTCTCTTGTTGATCAGAGCAACTAGCTATTTGAAGAATGTATTAATACCTGGAACTATTCTCCTGAGTTCCTCAAATATCCACTATATTTGTGAGAAAGTAAGGATCAGTTATAAATGACTACTTCTGTTCTTCTGCCCTTTTTAAAGAAAAGTATTAACTTCTCCTTACATGAAGAGGATTCGTGGTGGCTATGTACACTTCACTACAGCAGAACTGGATGGGGACAGATGTACACCCACACTAATTCACTGTTGCCCTGAAGTTCAACCTGATAGTGGTGAAATTGGTGTGTCTTTAGACTAAGGTTGCCAGATTTAGCAAATAAAAATATGGGGCATCCAGTTGAATTTGAATTTCAAAGTCAAATTGAAATTTAACTCTATGTTCTGTATTTTATCCGGCAACTCTACTTCGGAACTAATGGGGAGTGTCTTTTTCATAGACGTACTCTTCATATTTATATAGAAAGCAACTAAAACTGGGAACTGAATATTCAGTTTCAATCACAAAACAATTACTGGGCCGGCACTTCCATTTTGTGAACTATTGTGCTAGGTTAGGCTGTGGGGAAATCAAACATGTTTAAAATACCATCACTCTTTCTTCCATGTTTACGATCTAAAGGGAAAAGCATTTGTGTAAATAACCATCAATAATACAAGGCAGAAGGAAATGTGCCAAATAGATTGTGTATTAAGACTACAGAAGAAAAAAAAAGACTACAGAAGGAGTGATTAAGTTTGATGGAAAGAATCTGGATAGAACTTCGAAGAATATGCAGCATCCCTGTCAACAAAGAAGGGAGAAATGGTGTTCCAGGCTCAGGGGACAGTAAACACGAGCAAAATATGGGAGGGATAAATGCTCATGGTCCGTGTTTGAGGAGCAGTGAGTAGACTAGTAGCAGGGGCACAGAATGTACAGAGAAATGAGGTGGAGTTGATGCTGAAAATGCTAGGTTAGGGCTGAATGGAGGATAGACTCAGATGTTATGCTAATTGTTAAGACTTACTTTCATGAGCAAAGGTATGGAGGTAGAGGAAGAGCCCAAAGGTTCTGTTTTTTTTTCTTTTTTGAACTTAAATTGTTCTGAGATGAGAAGATCATAAATCCACCCTGTGATTAGGATGACACATCTGTAGCAACGTAATGATGGATGGGTGAGGCAAGAGTTCAGAAGCAGAGAGCTTTAGCTTAGTAGGATGATGGCAATTGGAAAAGATAATTTTATTTTTACTATTAAGCATGTATCTTCATTTAGATGCTCTTAGTTTGAATTTCTCCACTGACCACCTTTATTTATATCTGTAATAAGAGATAAAACAAATCAATACCCATAATGGTAACTAAAAGTCATTAACTATTATTAAACACTACATATTTTCTAGTCACTGTATTAATTTATATGAATTACCTAATTTAATCTACCCACTATCCTATGAATGGATAAGTATGTTATTAAGAGATAATTCATATAGGAAGAATAATGAAAATATGGGAATTATTAAAATTCTAAAAGGTTACTCAAAAACATGCAAATTATTTTTAAAAGATGCCATTTTTACTTATTAACTTAGTACATATTAAGAAGAAATAACTCCAAGTGCTGGTTTCAATATAGTTTCATGTACTACTAGTAGGATGAAAATTGGTAAGACTTTTCTGGAAGATCAATTTTTGATAAGTGAAATTTCCATGCCCCATGATCCAGAAATTATATGTGAGAAAATTTGTGCCAAATAAATAATTAGAAAGGTATAAAAGATTATGGTATAAGGATGTTCATTACAATATTATTATTGGAAAATGAAAAAGACCTAAATACTTTAAGAATAAGAGATTTGTGAATTATGCTCTAATTGATGCTACAAGGGTGATTGGTTAGGAGGAAGGAAGATGACTTTTTGTTCATTATTTAAATTTCTTTGAGAAAGGTATTAAGGCAGTTTAAAAGTGCTCTCCATGTTATTAAGACACTATATGAAAAAAAAAAAAAGAAAAAAAAGACACTATATGACAATACAAATAGTATTTTAAAAGAAATTATTTAAACTTCCTTTCTTATTTTTCTTTATACTCTATTATCCATACAGTGGAAGAATAAACATGGCTTAAAAGTTTACAGTTAATTTTTGTGTCTTTTAAATTAACAATCAGTATCCTTCAAACCATAAATTTTAGGAATTATTATACCATAATGGATACTTATATAATTCAGCCCATCAGATCAGTCTTGTCATACTGTTAAAGATTTTTTTTTTTTTTGAGTCTTTTCCCATACACTGGATTCAGGCTGTAATGAGCCAGTTTTGTTTTGTTTTGTTTTTTATTTTCTTTAAAATTTATTTTATTCTTGAATGAGAAAAAAGAAGCGATATGAGCACCTAGCCAACCTATTGAACACCTTTTTCCCCTGTTTAAATAAAATACTAAAAAAGAAAAAAACATATCTTGAGCTCTATGGCTGTTTTAATTTGCTGCTGCTAATTCTTTAGATGTAATTTTTTTCCTGAACACACAAACTTGGTTTTATTTTGTCTTTTTGAGTCTAGTGGGCTCTCTGTCTAAATTTTTCTATCCACCTGACAGCCAAAAAAAACTGGTTTCTGTAGGGATTAAGTCAGGAAGCAGTTTTTAACGACAACAAATTGAAACGTTTGCACAAGGAAGTGTTGCTTTTATAAGTGATGGGAAACTTCAAATTTGATTACAAGCAACCTTTGGCTTCCTATCTGTTCAACAATAGGCTATGTTGTTAAGGGCAATTTCCATGCACAGCATGTGGGTCCCATTTTTTCATCCTTAG
Organism: Mellivora capensis; assembly: GCA_004024625.1. Taxonomy (NCBI): domain Eukaryota; kingdom Metazoa; phylum Chordata; class Mammalia; order Carnivora; family Mustelidae; genus Mellivora; species Mellivora capensis. Next base: position 85,059 of record PISX010006810.1, read on the forward strand.
ACATGGTTGTTTACTGTTCAGCACTGTTTATGCATTTTAATCAGGCTTTTTCAGTCTCCCTTAATAAATCACTACAAAGCAAATGTACCAAAACAAGAACTATTATGCAGTATTGGTTGCCCTTACACAATATTTGCTGCCCTCGAGTTTCACTCAGTACCCAAATTTAAAAAATAATGACAACAAGAACAAAATCCATAGCCAAGAGTATTTTATTTAGAATTGCAACATTTCTGGCTAAAGACTCTCTTTGAGCTCCATTCTTTAACAGTAGGAGCCTGACTTTAAAATTCAGTTCAAGCAAGAATGACTTAACAATTGGAAACTGCCATCAGTCCTTGGGACTGAAAGTCTTTTTGATGGGATGAAGCTGACAGCCTAGTTCCTGCCTGGCAGGCATTCACATGGAATGAGCCTGTATTAGTGCAGATAAATGTTTAGACATTCAGGTATCTTGCTGTCTGAGAAGAGTATTACTGGTTAAGGCAATGGTAAGCAGGAAGAAAAAGGAGTTCTCAGGCATTCATGCCTGAGTGAGGAAAGACAATGGCTTGTTAGCATCATCTGGCAAGCGGGCAAAAGACAGTCTGACCTATCTCTCTCCCCTCCTTAAAGCTATACTTTCATTTGGTTTTGAATAAACCAAGGGAAAAAAGTGCATTCTTTTTCCTCCAAGAATTTGTTGTTGTTGTTGTTGAATTAAATGGATTTTCTTAACTTTGGTTTCTAGCATCAAAGGCAGATTATTATAAGCTGTAGTATTTTTAAAGCACAGGCCAGAGGTAAGATTGCCCTGAAAGAAAAAGAAGGCCAGGGACATTGTACAATACAGATTTGCATTTTAAAACATGACAACACTTAGAATTTAGATTCATCGATCAAGACTGACATATTTTAGAGGAGTCACTGGAAAATTAACGGTATAAATATGTATACTGATTTGAGGCTCAGGAGGAGTTTACTAAATATGACAATTTTTGGAAAATATTTTAAGTGACTAGATAGTCTCCAAAGCAAATAATTATTTGGTAAGATTTATATTAACCTGTTTTGCACAACACCCTGTGTTACCCTTTGACTTCACTGTATAAAATCCTCTGGACTCGCCTGGAATTCAGCACAGGCAGGTGCCATGCAGAATTCCTCACATACCTGGCCAGCCAAAGTACTATTCTGCACGAGGCCCAGAGAAAATATTTCACGAGTGAGAAATTAAATTGTCATGTGTTTAAGAGGTAGATACAGGTGTTTGAGGATCTTTTCTAAAAGCATTCAGAAGGTGATGTGCATATCTTTAAAGGTGTTCTGATTTTCATTCTTACACAGGACAAATATACCGCATCTGAAAAACAGGAGCGTGGCATTTAATTTACAACTTTTCTGAACTGTATTGAGCTGCCCAGAAAGTCATTCTTCACCTATATTTGTGTATAGATTTTTATCCCTTTTTTTGTCCAAATTTTTTTTTTCTCAAGCCTTGATTTCTTTCCTCATGATGCCTTCCTTGGTTGACTTAGGGATAAATAACCCGGAAAATATTACATTTTCACAATTTAATTTAGTCTTTCTCATAAATTCACTACAATTCTCTATTTCTTAGTCCACAGTCCTTTGAGGTAGAGGCTATCCCTGAACTCCTCAGTACACTCCTCAGTACTATTGATTCACCCCTTTCTCTTTCATGAATTAACACACATTTTGCACAGATAATGGACTACATTTCTCAGCCTTCCCAGGGTTTGGTGTGCTGATATGACTGTGGTCTAACCAATAAATTATAAACAAAAGTATTGTGTGGGTCCTCCAGGAAATCTGCCTGGAATATAGGTATGACGCTGGAGCTCTAGCAGCTATATGGACTTTGGGGATTGGAATCACATCCTGTAAGTAGGAGAGCTATGAACTGGAAGGATCCTGGGTCTTCAGTAACTTTATGGAGATGTCATTCTAGTCCTGAACCATGTTAGATTTCTCTGTTATACACAACTGAAATAATTGTAATGGGTACACCCTGACTCAATTATGGGGAAAAGTTAAGGCGGGGAAAAAGGATAGTTTGACATGATTATCAGAAACTTAAATTATTAAAAAAAAAATCACAGGGATGCCTGGGTGTCTCAGTGGGTTAAAGCGTCTGCCTTCGGCTCGGGTCATGATCTCAGGGTCCTAGGATCGAGCCCCACCATCGAGCCCCACAAGGGGCTCTCTGCTCGGCAGGGAGTCTGCTTTCTCCTCTCTGCCTGCCTCTCTGCCTACTTGTGACCTCTGTCTGTCAAATAAATTTTTAAAAAAAATCACAAGAAGAAAAAAGAGAGACAGCTTAACCCAACTGAAATTTTATACACAGCAACTTTAATATATGTGTTTCTGATAGCTACATATCTATTTTAATCTGTAAATGTTTATGATTTGGATTCTCCCTATGGCCAATGATAAAATCACTGATTGGAAAATATATGGGATTATTAGCATCAAAACTTTAAACCAAATACTGCCAGACATTAGGGAATCATTTTACAGATTGGTGTTTATATCTGGTTTGGTTAGTACAAAGCATTTCTTTAAAGTTCTCTTTGCCTTAATAGTTTGGTTATTGTTCATGCTAAGAAAACTGTTGTTCATGCTAAGAAAAAAATATTTCTCAAGTATCATAATGGTATTATTATCATTTATTATTGTTGCCAACACTTACTGAGCACTTATGACATGTGAGCACTTTGCTAAATACTTTACTTATATTAGTTTTATTTAATTCTTTCACCTGTAAGATAGAAATGTAATTGTTATCCTCACTTTCCAGTTAAGGAGACCAAAGCCTAGAGAGTATATCAGTGGCTTTAGAAAATGGAAAATAAGATAATTTAGACTTATCATAGGCAACTAGAAAAGTCAGAGGGGAACACCCAAAAAAGTTTGCTTGAAGGTACTGGACTGCTGATGAGGTAGTGTAGCCCTCAAACCAGAAGATTACAAAAATACAGAAATGTGAGCTTAGTATTTGAGGAAAAGGGTACATAGGAAGAGGGGAACATTTTCTCTGCTGGAACTTTAAGGTTTTCAAAAGATGGCTGAGTAGAGCACTTTAGATTTATAGAGTGAGGGCCACAAAAGTTGGAGTCCAGGACCTTTTGGAGTTGGGAGTTTAGGTAAACACTTTGGCTTGGGACCCTGAAGGGCTAAATTTTACTATTAAAGGTGAACTACATATAATTTAGCTCACATATCAAAATGCCCTAGAAAATCTCAATTCTTGAAATTAAATAAAGGTATTCTGAATTCATAATATCCCCAGGAACCTGACAAAATAAAATGAAAAATCCTCTCTAGAGAAAGACAACATTATCCTGGGGCTCAAATGATTTCATGAATTTCTATATATAATATATGGTCAGTCAATAATAACATACCATATCATGAGACTAGTTAGTATAAAAATAATCAGTAGAAACAACAGACTATAAAAACAGACCCCTAAGACCACTGGATATTAAATTAATAAAATGCTGGTCTAAAATGGCTTGGATGCCAAGTTCAAGGAGATCAAAAATAAAATAAATTTGGTTGAGAGCTAGAAACTACAAAAAATGACATGACACAATTGACTTCTCCAAAAAAACCCTTGTTAGAGTATAAATCTTACAATCTTAATAAAAGTTAAGAAATTAGTGGGTGGATTAACAGAAAATTAAATACAAATGAAGAAAGAATTAGGGGCGCCTGGTGGCTCAGTGGGTTAAAGCCTCTGCCTTCAGCCCAGCCCATGGTCCTGGGATCGAGCCCTGCATCGGGCTTTCTTCTCAGCAGGGAGCCTGCTTCCTCCTCTCTCTCTGCCTACTTGTGATCTCTGTCTGTCCAATAAATAAATAAAATTTTTAAAAAAAGAAAGAAAGAATTAGTGAATTGAGAGAGCTTGGAACAAAATATTGACAATTCAGATGAAGATATAAGACAAAATGTGATAAGAAAGAGAAAGACTAAAAACACAGAGGAAAGAATGTAAGAGTCTAACCTACATTTAATTAGAATGCCAGGAAGACTTAATAGAGAAATGGAAAGAATCAATATTCAAAGAGATGAAGGATGCCTTTTTTCAAAAATTGCTGAAAGACAACAAATCATAGGTTTAAGAAACTATGTAAATGGATTCAGGATTAATATGATATCCACATAGTGGATATCTGAATACATCATAGTAAAACTGAAGAAGAACAACTAAAAAAAGGAAAAACATTCAGAAAAAAAAAGAGATTACATTAAAGAAATAAGTCTGAGAGCTGCTGTGTCAATAGAAACAATGAAGGCCAAAGACAATAGTATGAAATATCATGTGCACCAATCTAGAATTCTTTACCTAATCAAAATATCCTTCCAGAGTAAACAAAAATGGAGAGAATTTATTTTCAGAACATCCAAAGTAAATGAAACCTGAAATATATTTTTTAGGAAGAAGGAAAATGATACCAAATAGAAATTCAGAGAGTAAGAATGGGAAGATGAATAGTAAAAATTTGGGTAAATATAAATCAATAAAACAATAATTATTGGGATGCCTGGGTGGCTCAGTTGGTTAAGCAGCTGCCTTCGGCTCAGGTCATGATCCCAGCGTCCTGGGATCGAGTCCCACATCTGGCTCCTTGCTCGGCAGGGAGCCTGCTTCTCCCTCAGCCTCTGCCTGCCACTCTGTCTGCCTGTGCTCACTCTCTCGCTGTCTCTCTCTCTGACAAATAAAATCTTAAAAAAAAAAACAATAATTATTATGACTTATGCAGGTTTTTTAAAAAGGATTTATTTATTTTAGAGAGAGGGAGTGTGTGTGCACATGAGCAGGGGGAGGGGCAGAGGAAGAGGTGGAGGGAGAATCCCAACTCAACTCCCTACTGAGTACAGAGACTGATGTGGGAATCCAATCCTATAACACTGAGATCATGACCTGAGTGGAAATCAAGAGTCAGAGGCCCAACAAGCTGAGCTACCCAGACACCCTGACTTATGTAGTTTAAAAAAATATTGGGGACTTGAAATATATGACAATAATAGTATATAAGTTGGGAAGAGAGTTAATAGCATTAATGTATTCAAAGGTCTTTTCATTGCCTCAGAAGAGAGTAAAAGCATCAACTAAGATTACTTTGATAAATCAAGTATGCATATGGAAATCTCTGGATAATCACTAAAGAATAATAAAAGAGCATATAACTAATTTCCAAGCTGACTGAGGAAAAATATGAAATTGGAAAATAATTTATCTAAAAGAAGGGAAGAGGGGGAAGAGGGGCACCTGGGTGGCTCAGTGGGCTAAAAGAAGGGAAGAAAGGAGAAAAAAAAGGAACATAAAATACGTGGGACAAATAAAAAACTGATTAAAATGATGTAGTTTAAATAAATTAAATCAATATTTGTATTAAGTATTAATAAATTAAATATTCCAATTAAAAAGCAGAGTATCCAGACTGGATTAAAATATCTAATTTTATATGTTCATAAGAGATACACACAAAGCATGTATGCTGTATGTTCAGAAAAGCTGAAGGTAAAAGGATGGAAAAGGCTCATTTTGCAGGTAGATAAAAATTATAACAGTGTATAAATTTAATAATGTTACTTAAGAAAGAAAGAAATTGGCAGAACTACAAGGAAAGAAATAAAAAGCCGCAATTATACTGAGTAACTGTTATGAAAAGGCAAACCAAACATAAAAAAAAACAAGGATACAGAAGATTTAAACAGCACAACATAACAATTTAGACATTATGGAAATGTAAAGATAAAAGAACCTTGGAAAAATACGCACCCTTAAATGCAAATATGTGGAAAAAAATCTGAAATTAAATATCTAAGCAGCTCAAGAGGTTAAAAGAATAGCAAAATTAACCTTAAGAAAGTAAATAGTGGAAAATAATGAATATAAAAGCAGAAATTAATATGATAAAAAGAGATTAAGAGAAAAAATATGCAAGACATAAACAATACATTAAGAATCAAAAACCGCATTTTTATAAACCATGGAGATACTAAAAAAGATAGTAAAATAAGGTTATAAGTGATTTTACACCAATATATTAAAAAAATTATTGAAATACATTCTTGGAAAAACATATTTGATCCAATATTGATGTAAAAAGAAATAGAAAATCTCAATATTCTTACAGTTATTTAAAAAAATTTGTAATTAAATATTTTCCTACAAAGAAATCTCCAGGCTCACATGGTTTAATTATCAAGTTCTAAAATATATTTAAAGAAGAAATAGTTCTCCTCTTACAAACATACGTCTTCCAGAAAATTGAAAAAGACATCTGTGAAATCATTTTATCAATCCCGCATATCTTCAATCCAAAATCTGACAAGGGCATCTGAGAAAGGAAAATTAAAGGTCAATCTTATTTAAAACATGAGGGAACATAGCAAGTCAAATTCAACAATATCCAAAATGGTAACAGATTAATTACATCACAAACAAGTTGGGGTCCTAGGAATTCTAGGTTAGATACAATTTGCAAATAAATTATGTCACATTAACAAAATAAAGGAGAAAAATCATGATCATTTCAATAAATGCAGACAAACTCAACCTCCATGATAATTTAAACAACACTAATAATAAACTAGAAATGGTTTACTGATAAAAAGTTTCTAAAAAAACTTATAGGGAGGAGTCAAGATGGCGGAGAAGTAGCAGGTTGAGACTACATCAGGTAGCAGGACATCAGCTAGATAGCTTATCAAACCATTGCAAATACCTACAAATCCAATAGGAGATCGAAGAGAAGAAGAACAGCAATTCTAGAAACAGAAAATCGACCACCTTCTGAAAGGTAGGACCTGCTGAGAAGTGAATCCGAAGCAACAGGAAGATAGACTGTGGGGGGAGGGGCTGGCCCCCGGCAAGCGGCAGAGCAATGGAGCACAAAATCAGGACTTTTAAAAGACTGCTCCACTGAGGGACATCGCTCCAGAGGCTGAACAGGGGTGAAGCCCACGAGGGGTCAGCGTGGCCCCAGGTCCCGCAGGGTCACAGAAGGATCGGGGGTGTCTGAGTGTCGCAGAGCTCGCAGGTATTGGAGCAGGGAAGCCGGCTACAGAGACGGAGCCGAGGAGTGAGCTCTCAGCTCAGGTTTACCTTGAACCGGTCACAGGCTGGGTGAGCTCGGAGCACGGCCAGAGGCGAGGGAGACGGGAGTGGCTGGGGCTTTTCTCTGAGGACGCACTGAGGAGTGGGGCCCCGAGCTCTCGGCTCCTCCTGGGCGGAGACTGGGAGGCCACCATTTTCATTCCGGTCCCCTGGAACTCTACGGAAAGCGTTCAGGAAACAAAAGCTCCTGAAAGCGAACCCGAGCAGATTACTTAGCCTGACCCCTGGTAAGGGGGGTGCAATTCCACCTTGGGCAAAGACACTTGAGAATCACTACAACAGGCCCCTCCCCCAGAAGATCAACAAGGAATCCAGCCAAGACCAAGTTCACTTACCAAGGAGAGCAGCGGAATTCCAGAGAAGGAGAAAGAAAAGCATGGAACTCATGGCTTTCTCCCCATGATTCTTTAGTCTTGTAGTTAATTTTTTTAAAATTTTTTTTTCTTCTGCTAAATTTTTTTTAACTTTTACCATTTTTTAACGCTTTTTAACTAGTTTATCTTAACAATACCTTTCATTAAAAAAATCTTTTTTGAATCTTCATTATTATAGTCATATTTTATCCTTCATTGTATTTAACTTTATTTTTTGTATACACACAGGGATTTTTCTTCTAAAAAATTTGGGGTACAACTTCTTCTAATAGATGAAAATATACCCTAAATCTAGCTCTGGGCTTGTTCTAGTCTCCAGCCTGAGCAAATTCTCTCCACTTTCTTTTTCTTTATTCTCCCAACCAACTTACTTTATCAACTCCTTTCTTAGAAATTAAAAAAAAATTTTTTTTCATCTTTATACGCATATTCCATCCCTTCATTGTGTTTACCCTTATATACGTTTTTCACTCTTTAAAATTTTGGGAGGTAGTTCTTCTAAGAGACCAAAATACTCCCAAAATTAAGTGGGTGACCCTGTTCTAGTCACCAGTCTAATATACATATACATATTTTTAAAAATTTTTTTTATTTGTTTTCTTTTTCTAATTTTTTTTTTTCTCTGAACTTCTTTTTATTCCCATTCTGCCCTCCATGATTTGGGGTCTCTTCTGATTTGGTTAAAGAGCATTTTCCTGGGGTCTTTGCCACCCTTTTAGTATTTTATTTGTTCCTTCATATACTCTTATCTGACAAAATGACAAGGCGGAAAAACTCACGACACACACACAAAAAAAGAACAAGAGGCGGTACTGAAGGCTAGGGACCTAATCAATACAGACATTGGAAATATGTCAGATCTAGAGTTCAGAATGACGATTCTCAAGGTGCTAGCTGGGCTCGAAACAGGCATGGAAGATATTAGAGAAATGCTCTCTGGAGATATAAAAGCCCTTTCTGGAGAAATAAAAGAACTAAAATCTAACCAAGTTGAAATTTAAAAAGCTATTAATGAGGTGCAATAAAAAATGGAGGCTCTTACTGCTAGGATAAATGAGGCAGAAGAAAGAATTAGTGATATAGAAGACCAAATAACAGAGAATAAAGAAGCTGAGCAAAAGAGGGACAAACAGCTACTGGACCACAAGGGGAGAATTCGAGAGATAAGTGACACCATAAGACGACACAACATTAGAATAATTGGTATTCCAGAAGAAGAAGAAAGAGAGAGGGGAGCAGAAGGTATATTGGAGAGAATTATTGTAGAGAATTTCCCTAATATGGCAAAGGGAACAAGCATCAAAATCCAGGAGGTGCAGAGAACCCCCCTCAAAATCAACAAGAATAGGTCCACACCCCATCACCTAATAGTAAAATTTACAAGTCTTAGCAACAAAGAGAAAATCCTGAAAGCAGCCTGGGTAAAGATGTCTGTAACATAAAATGATAAAAATATTAGATTGGCAG